>DWTS01000115.1:0-13679 GCA_018250615.1 Oechydrus chersis rufus | reverse complement strand
ATCAACTACAACATAATAAAGAACAATTTACTTACATAACCTGACACGTTTATCATTTAAGACGTCATTTGCAACTGCATCGTCTTGAGCGTCATGTGTAAAAATATAAACATTTGTTTCAAAATAAACTACAACCACGTTATCCTACAAATCTACGTTGTATTCAGAATATAAATAAACTTTACAGCGAAGTTCTTGCAATATATCCCTACCAAAATTTAACACGTGTATCTATGATTTCAATGTAAACAATATGAGTACGTGTTTCGCGCCAGCAGTTATCAACTTGACTCCTATCTGCTCTGATATTAATTGTAAGTTATAGGTAAATGGAAGCGCGTATAGCTTCGTTAGCTATTTGATTGCAAACGAAAATAATTGCAACTAAGCAGCGTGTCGCGGTCGAGAGTTGGATGGTACCGAGAATGGAATATGCATATTCTCGTGTTTTGGAGGGCATTTTCGCACATCCTGATTATTATCTATAGATTTAAGTCGTTAAGCCGTGAGATCTTAGATCAGAGACCTTAGAGCCGACCTGTAAACATCCAAAAGACAGGTTCGCTACTAACCTACGCTACCCCCAGCAATCCGCACTGGAATAGCGCGGTGAAGCATGTCTCACGCCTTCTTCACTCGTAAGAACCCTGTTAGGATCATGAATTATAAATGTTTGAGATTCATGTTTATGATCGATTCATTACTACTACTACTACTACTACACTTTTGGTTCTAAATTATTTTAAAGCGAGAAAGGTTAGGCCATTCTCCACCACGATGGCCAAATGGTTAGAAGATATCGTGGAACTCGTAGGTATGCACTGATGAGTTGACTAATACTAAAACATAATCTATTTTTTGTCAATACTAACAAAGTCACCGGTTTACAAAGTCAACCTTATCAATAACAAACAACGTTTGTCTGTCTGTGAGTCCGATATCGATTCCGTATAGATACGGCATTCAACTACAATGAACCACTGTTTGGTGCACGCTACCATTTAAATATTGGCATTACTATTCCTACATTGGCTTTGCTATCTGTTTGTATTCTAATCATTTATTTAACTTGTAGTTACAATGTTGTTAAATTATATAAGAGTCATTTAGTAGATAATATATATCTATATTATTACTACCTACAATATGTTATAATTTTTAGTATGAAGATAATACCAAATGTTTTGATTGACATAAATTAATAAATACTAAAATAAATTGTTCCGTAACAAAATACTTAAAATACGGAAGGAAAAATGGAATATCTATAAGATATTATGATGATGCCAAAACTACACAGAGTAATTAAGACTATCACTTGGATTATCCTTCCAATTCTGAGAGGATGCCAACGTCTCTGCTGTTTATATTACTGTACTCTGAATGAACATCTAAACAAAACGGTTCAAGAGTGAAAACTTCATGCGTAATTTGATGTGCACCTCATTTTATGAGTATCACAAACTAAATACAGGATATCACATTACAGTAAGCTACGCTATCTAACACACGGTCGAGATATGATCGCGTGTGGTCATGTTACCGAGACCAGCGGGTGGCCACGGGAGACAGCGGTTTCGCGACGGGAGGTTTTAGCGGTAATAAAGAGTTTAGTCATATTTTGGCCGAAACAGCAAAACAATTTAATTTAGTGGTTTAATGTCTTGAGTGAATTATGTCCGCAACGAATTAAGTTGTTAAGAAACTTTAGAATGATTTAAGAAGACATAATAAGCATGTGAATGTTATTGAATTAAGTTACATTGTTTTCTTATGTTATTATTTTATTAATGCTTTGAGTTTTATGATACATCATATTTCGGGTTAATATATTTTCGTCGCTTTGTAATATTTTCGTGTAGTATACGGAATTACTAGTTATAACAGCGAGGTATTAACATATAATAAATAGCTTGTTTGCTGTTATTTCTTTGCTCTTTATTTTGTTTAACGTTGCGTATTGGTAGACATTTGCCTATTAGCTATGTTGTATCCAAGTTAAAAATACAAATAATAATTATTTAGTCGTGTCAGTATATTATCCTAGCATTCATGAAATTTCCTACCAAGGTTTCAAGCTAATCCTATCCTAGCGACCATACCAAACGTAAAAGGTCCGGAATAGTTCGACATGAAATTTACGCAAAAATCCATGAATGAAATTCACAAATAAAACAATCTACACAAAAATGTTTATAATTCGCTTTCGGCTAATCAATATGAACGCACCGTAAACACAAGCGCACGTCTATCGCACACGTGGCTGTTTATTAATAAAACCGGCGCAGGAGAGCGCGTGTAATGATGTAACGATACGATTGTTATTATGGATTTGTACTGCACTTTATCGTGTTATGTGAAAATATTATAATTTTGCTAGAATAAAACTGGAAATATTTGCATGTGATGTTTCCAAATTGTCGATTTTACATCATACGTAGTGTACTTATGTGCAATTTTTCTTTGAACGAAACTTGTGATGTGATGTGAAAATTGAAGGAGAAAATCAACATTTTATTCAGATTGTTAGTATATACGTACTTACTTACTTACTGCCGCTCATAGAAATCAGAAAGTACTTACTCGGTATCTTAGGAGTTCATTGAATATGAAAATAATAATGGAAGGTCACTTTTTATTTAATGTGTTAATATTGTTACATTGAATCACTCGATGAACTTGAAAACGACGCAAATGTTGGATAGTATAACAAATTGGGAATTACCGATAACAATGACTAATAGAGTATTTGTAACATCATGTAGGCACTTAAAAAGTCCAAACATGAATTTCAGTAGATAGCCGTACGCTTAAAATAAGTATGGGTTTTCCCCAAATGGCACTGAAGCCAAATCGACAATCTGTCGGACATAAAGTGCTA
Organism: Oechydrus chersis rufus; assembly: GCA_018250615.1. Classification (NCBI taxonomy): domain Eukaryota; kingdom Metazoa; phylum Arthropoda; class Insecta; order Lepidoptera; family Hesperiidae; genus Oechydrus; species Oechydrus chersis. The sequence continues at coordinate 10,798 of DWTS01000115.1, read as the reverse complement.
TAGAAAGATGACATAAATGCAGTGACCGAAGTAGTCATAAAAGCAACTGCAGAATGGATAGAGCTTTATGAGAGCACTGTTCAATATCCACTTGATAGTAAAACAGTAATTACCTATAGCCATGAAAACATTTACCGACTAGCAGATCTTGTCTGAGGCAATAATTCAGTTATCGAATGGTTCGCAGTGCATAATCAGCGAATACGTTCACCATTCAAAATGCATCCACTTTTTGATTTCCAATTTTAGCATAATAAATCCGACTTTTGGCACGCTCCAGCCAGTCTTATCGGCATTCTGATCGTGCTGTTCCTCTCTAACGTATCGACCAATCCTTTACCGAGATAACGAGAAATTGGACTGAGAATGGCTAGACGCGTGGGGTTTACAGATAATTCGGAGCTTGACACTTGCACAGGGTACCTTGAACTGCGTATTTGTAACTCCCTAAAGACTTCAATATTCTCGAATATAGAATGGATTTACACAGTGTTCTAGATATTCTAGAACATCGAAAAAAAAAAGGCTTTTTACACAGTGTATTCATGTAAATTCCACCAATCCGCACTGGAGCAGCGTGGTGAAGTATGCTTCAAGCATTCTCCACTTGTGAAGAGAGACCCGTGCTCAGCAGTGGGCCATTAAAAGGGTGGCAGGCATTCATGTAAAACATTTGTGCAAATTCATTATTTTAGAAAATCGAAAAAAATGGTTTTACACAGTGTATTCATGTAAAACATTTGTTGAAACCAAAAAGTTATAATCTCAAAGATATTTTAAAAGATAAATAAAAGTAGGTATTTCTCTAATTTGAATTTAATGAAATACAGAAACATTGAAGCACAATTTATATTCTGAATATTTTTACTTTAAAACTCTCTCTAACTTGTTGAAATGGTCCTGATTAAACGATACTTCGTTAGTGTTTAATTTATTGATAATGTTCTAAGAGTGGTGAGCGAGCATGCAGATCACATAATGTTAAGTGGTCTCTGCTGCCCACGGACATTTGCATTCGAGAGTCTGGGGTTGGTTCTCAGAAGTCTTAAAAGAAGTCTACTTAAAGAAGACTTACGTGTAGTTTTTTTTATATTATGGGAGTAGCGAATGAGCATGCAGGCCACCTAGTGTTAGCAGTGGTCACTGCCGCCCATGGACATCTACGGACAACCTCAAGCAAGGCTAATGCTACCTTAGGTCGCACGTAGATGCGTCGCTAGTCGCTACTCTTGAGGACTAAGGTTGTCCTCGCATAAGCAGTAGACGGCGTCTACAAAAATGATTGAATGTAAAACTTAAACACATTGTAACACTAAAACAGAAGCAAGTTTCTAAGACTAGGAACAGATTCTCAATGCGTAGTCGTTACAATCGGATCAGATGTTTACTGGTATACTTGAAGGAGGTCACGTTACATAATATTAAATTAGTTAAGACGACTGCTCTTATATTCATAATGTAGTTCACTTAATAAGGCCTTGTTAGTCTTATGGTTTCAGAAGCTGATTAGCTTAAAATAACTACAATGAAAGAAGCCAGGTATTTAAAGTGTTAAGACTAACATACTCTCTTTACCCATGTATGGAATATTGTCAAGAAACATTGGCTTAAAATCATTTCAACGTAAAAATACCCTAGTGAACTACGAACCCTCCTGCACAACGATGACGCCAATAAATAGGAAATATTATACAATAATAAAATATAAAAATTGTCTAAGGGTTTTGGGATATATTTTATCAATCAATCAATCAATTAACAGTTTGCAGTATCTATTTAGTCTTAGTTCAAAGCATGTTTGGTTGAGTCGTCGTTTCGTTATTACAGTAATACTTATTTTTGTTCTTCTACCTAGATTTTTTTATACTTTCATAATCGTTTTCTGAGCATGTGTTGATGTGCAATTTCAAATATTTTTAACACAATGCTCGTCGACGGATAGTATATTGGCGTCAGTCCGTCTGCTCAGCTGTTTTTGATTGAAAGCCAACTTTCTTTGCTAATTGTAAACACAAACATTAGAATTATCTAGCTCAGTAATAGTAAAACCATTTTACAGCTTTCAACGCCAGAATTGAAGAAGAGAAGGCAATATAAAAACTCGGTCATTTTCTAAGAATAATGATTCCATGCTTCAAAATGACGTATTTCAAACAAATATACTAAAAGACTTACGCGGAGTTAACAACTAAAATTGATATAGCAAAAATTAATTTGATAAAACAAAAATGAACATCACGCGTCAGAAAATATGACGGCTGTATGGCAGTAGCTGCAGCGGAGCCAAATTTCCTGATTAATGAGTTACAAAATCAAGCAGTAAGAGTTTACAAATTCAACGGTCGATGCCATACGGAAATAGAACATTGCGAAGTTCCACGTGCTAACTGAGCGCCCGTGGCCGACGCTTTTACTACGCAGAAAATACTACGTCGCTATGATTGCAAACATAGGATTTCTGATAGCTGATTTTTCATGTGACATCAATTTGCTTGCAAACGCAAATAGATAAATATTTTTGGAATCGGTTATAAAGTTGTTTGTTTTTCAATGACTAGCCATGAAAGCTCTATGACGATATACTGAAGTTTATTTCACATAAACATAAAGGAATAGAAATTTTAATTGAAAATAACAACCTAGATGATTATACTAATGCTTTACTTTAACCGAGGCTAACACCTTTGTCCTTAAGGGTAGCGACGCATCTACGTGCGACCTCAGGCAGGACTAGTCTTCCTTGAGGTTGTACGTAGATGTCCATGGGCGGCAGTGACCACTTGGCCTGCACGCTCGTTCGCTACTCTAACCAAATCAAAAAATAAAACTAAATACGTTAACATTATAAATATACATCACTGTAAGAAATATAGTAATCATGACAATTGAGATTACTGTCACGCTGTTAGTTTAGTACATAAACCTAGACGTCTCGAGTAAGTGTATTGTGGGTAACATAAAGCCTAATGTCTAAGATAATCACGATGAAATTCAAGCAATTCTGCATGAATACTCCGCTAAAACAATAATTGTAATTGTTTTTATTTTATATTACTTTAAAAGTAAATAAAATGATTAAAAACCTTCGACAGTCAGAGAATTTGAATATTGTATCCGAAAAATTATAATAGCACTTAAATTGCGTGTTCATAAAAAATAATACGAATACTTGAACTAAATTGTCTGATCATTGCATTAAATATATATTATGTTTAAGTAAGTTTTTATATTCGAAATAATAATTCGTTTTACATTGCCTTATATCGTAACATCTGAAGAAATGTATTCGGATAACGTATGAATACAGTCCGCTTGTTTTCTAAAAATAGTCATAATCTAATTCCAGTTTATATAGTACAGGATATAATACTTTAGATAATAGATGTAACGTCAAGTGTCACGATACAACGGCAGAGTTATCATTATCTAAAGTATGACAAAACTATACCTAGAAACAGGCATTTCAGATCCGCGAACTGAATATAATTGCATAATGACATCACGATAGATTAACAGCAATCATATACGACGTATGACTGTGAGAACAAAAAATACGCCGTAAACACTACAGTAATTTTCCGTGTATTGCGCGGATAATTCCAGAGCAACGCACTATATTTGTCCTAACGGAGTTAAATGTGGAAGCGTGCATCTCCCATGCACATGGGAACGCAGTAACAAGCAACCGACTGTTTATTACATGCCTAACCGTGGCCGGTCGTTTAGCACTACCAAGGGATTTAATTACATAGATAATAGCCCCTATATCGTATAACGCTTACATTATTGCACACTCAGCCGCTCTCCCGTCCACGCCATTTGATTCCCGTTGTAGTTCACGGTCAGAAAGCCATTACTGTGATCACGACAAATAGATGCACATGAGACTATACGTACCTACTTGTCACGACCGGCGAAACGTACTGAGACGTATATAATTATAAACACATTACCGCAAGAGCTTTACTGTACCGAGTATTAGTACAGTTCTTTTCCATAATGCGGCTTATTACGCCAGATAGGTTTTAAGAATACCTCAACGGTGATCTCCTTTAATCTCTAAACGAATTTGGGGCAGATGTAAGGGAGCGCGACATGAATGCCAATTTACTGAATTACTGAATGGGCCATTCACTACAACAGATTCATGTTTATACGGCTAATGTAAATATACAAGGAATCATGGTGAGAGAGATAAAAAGGAAACCTTATGTTTCAAAATTCAATATGTCCTTATCTGCGGAGCGATACAGGAGGAAGTAGAAAGGAAATTTCTCGCAGCGGGCGAGTGCCGGCGGAGAAAAGGATAAAAGGGGTCGTAATAAAGAAATCATAGACGTCTCGTAAGTAAATTGTTTGATATGCTGACTCGAGCGAATCAACAATGGGGGAATGAGATCGAATACAAGCAAAGAAATTTTAACAGTCGACAGGGAGCAATACTGGTGCAACGCAATCACATTAATAACGGCATTACGGAAAAGGGCAAACTCGACATTATGATTGATGATTCATCACGCACTTTGAATACATTACTCGATCGTCAGTTACGTAGCAATATACATTAAAGTATAATTCAAAAACAAAAGAACGATTAAACTCATTCACAATTATATTATCCCGAAAACGAGATTCTCATTAAACTTGTTTCATTAAATTAGTTACTCGTTTCTCAGCGAACAGATGGCCTTGACTGTCTTTGTATTCAAGTTAATTCGAACTTTTGGTTGTTAGATCAAAGGTATTAAGTTTAGTGCCTCCGGACTCGAGCGAAGGGCCTCTTTCTTTCATTTCCACTCAGAAGAGGATGTCAGAACTTTTCTTATCCCGAAAGCTGGTGTGTTCGGGAAATGAGTCGCATTACAGAGTCAATAGACTCCGTAAACCGAAACGAACGGTCGATGAGACGTTCTATCTCGTAAACCTCCTGACTTACGATGTATTTGGAATTCGAAACAGACTCTTGACTTTAAACAGTTCGCAACGTTGTCACAATAATCAAGTCCGATTAGTGTTATCATCTGTTTGCGTAACTCGTGTCAGGAAACGGGTGCTGCGTTACAATACAATACATAACGTGATACACAGACTGAGTTGATATTCAAGGCGTATCTGTCGAAACTTCGAGCTACTTGGACAATTCTTTGAGTCTGGAAGTTGGTTGCGGCTCCCATGGGATTCTCATGCTTGAATATTTTGACGTGGAGCGTCGCATTCTCGCGTGCCGGGGAAACGTTGTCGCCAGATGCGATGCACCCAATCAATAAGTTTGCCCCAAAACGGACGCAGATGCAATTCGACCAAACGTGCGCCCGCACCCGACACTTTGTTGTGCGAATTGAACTTTTTATAGCCAACCAACAAAGTGGTCGAGTTTTCGACGTTGTAAATGTTGAATTTATAGCTCACATGCGCTTAATAAAAACTATCTACGGGCTCGTAACACTATCGAGTCAAGTGCTTGAAATGTAAGTGCATTTGCGGCTATTCGTCCGGCAGTAATAGTAACGGCTTCATTAAAAATTACTTTGTGTAGTATAAATATATTATTAGAGTATCTAACACGTTTATGATGTACCATGCATGTATCATAGCACTCAGCCCAATGATCTTCATAAACAGTATAATAATTTAAATAAATTATTTACGTACAACATTGAATAGAAATAAAAGTTATGTAAACCAGTTCGCCATCACCACCACCAATCCGTATTGGAGCAGAGTGGTGGAGTATGCTCCAGGCCTTCTCCAGCTGTGAGGAGAGATCCGTGCTCAGCAGTGGGCCATTAAAAGGTTTGCAGGCAGGCAATACTGATGAACTATGGTCACTATTATATAAAGTATGCTATACGTAGTACCATATATAAGTCTGTTTGTAATGTCAAAATAACAGCTTGGCTCAGCATACGTATGAAATTATACACGGTACCTATACCAAAAAAAGTAGTCATTAATGTTTTTCTGTCTATCTATCTATATGTTTGTTCCGATTTACCTGCAAAACGGCCAGACCGATTTTAACGGGGTTTTCACTGGTAGATAGGAGATGTTCTAATGCATAACTTAGGTTATTTGTAGTTTATAAAAAAAATATGGTTCTGTGGGAAAAAAATGCAAACCATGAAATTTAATTCCACCTGGACGAAGTCACGGGCAGCAGCTAGTACATAAATAAATTGGCACGTGTCAACAATTCCTAAGCACAATGTTTGACATTGAACACAACACCGAGTTGGAGCTCTCTTTACGCACAGTAGGTACACTATTAGCACAATTCCCGATAGAACAGATGCATCTGAAGACAGTGGACAGTGTTTGTTCAGTGTGCGGTCCACCGAAGCCTCCCAGCGGGATACAAAGCAAATATTGGCGGTGTATTACTGGCAGCGATAACGAGTCGCTACAGAACGGGGTGAGTTGGGAACGAGTGTGGAGTGACTTGCTTGTTTGTTGACTAGACTAGACGGTTATAGTATAAGCAAGGTTAGAAATAGGTGTTTATTACTTAGAAATATTACAAGCTTTAATTTGTGAAGCGCTTAGCCTTTTTTTGTTTATATTCAACACAAATAACGGAACGTCATGATGGTGCGAGTTTCAATAACATTGCGACAGTATTTACAAAAATTAATAAATTAAGCCTTTCAAACGAACCCATACAATAAAATGTAATCTAAAGAATAAACAAACTAGAATTTGAGTTTCAATCACGCTATCAAAATCTGTCAAGTCACAAAAAATGTTTTTTGTTACAGGAGTAGCGAAAGAGCAAGCAGGACACCTGGTGTTAAGTGGTCACTGCCGCCCATGTCGCTACTTTTAAGGACTTAGGTGTTGGCTTCGCAAAAAGTGAATCCGGCATCCACACCTTTCAACCGAAACACAAAAATTGATTCACGGTAGAAATGTACGCTGCGATGGTACGGTACGAACCATAAAGGTTCTACCACATGCCTACCTACAACTTCAGTAAAACATGACGGTGCCTGAACAAGAAAAGCGAGTAAACCTGATCGGTTTTCGCATTAAAACCTGCACTTACCTTCCGCAGATGCAGTTCACAGAATCCCAGAGGAGAGAGAGCAAATATTGGCGGCGTATTACTGGGAATAACAAGTCACTTCTGAACTGAACTTAACTTGGGTAGCTTTTACCGCGCCGTAAAAATCGGCCAATATGGAAGTTTCTGCACTTTTGACCTAATGATAATTTTAGAAAAGTATGCAAATGAACCTAGAACTTAACGCTTGTAGGTACTTAATACGAGGACATATACATATGAGTATCTTATAAATCTAAACCTTCTTTAGGATGAGATTGTGCTGGTAGGCCCAGTTGCGGGGACAGTGCCTAATAATGGTGATAAAAATATTAGCAGTAATAGCCTAGTGGTTAAGAATTGTGGTTAATTTATGTGCTTGCGCTACCGTACATACCCTATTAGAAACCTTAACATACCCTATACATACGTATACGTAGTGCATGGTTTAGATACAGAATACAATGGAACGTAAGGTGTTAAGGATATTAATACACAGATCTATCCTCTTTGAAATTAAACTGAAGCAAGAAATATTTCCGTCAATCTGTATCCTGTACCTACGGATGTACGACCATAAATAGTAATTGAATAAAATTATCGGCCATTTCAGAGCCAACACATTCTGCTTTGCTCGGTGCACTCAGGGGCTCCTAAATATTCAAAGCGTACGGAGCCTCTTCCACACGTACCTGTATCCTTGTCTAGAAAAACAACTTTACGGCAAGTTATTTACATTTCAATACAGTTGAGTATAAATTCCTTAAGCCGGGTGGTCTTCCGTGCTCTATTTGCAAATTTATCTTCCATCGAAAGGGGGGGAGCAGTAAAAAAAGTTTCAATGGAAACTGTCGCGACGACGCCATATTTCGCTCGGCTTTCTTCATAAATCGTCAGCATGAACTGATCTACATATCCGTGCTCGCCCGTTCAGGAATTCGGCATTATCTTTTTTAGTCGCTGCTTTAAAATCATGTCAACGTGAAGTATGTTTGAAATTTCTTGCTACTTGGCTCGGTTTTCGGTCGCCGAATTTCGCATTCAAATTTTTGGGCAATTTTCTCGACTTAAATTATTCTGTTCCACGCCCTATTAAATCAGATTATCTGTGAAATACCACCTTGGCCAAGTATTTAACAGCTATCTCAGCAGACATTGTAATTGCCTTTCGCATGAAAGGTACCGAATTCGATTTTCGTTCGGCCAAATGTTATCGGCGGATAGATATTTATGCTAGTCTGCTTGTATTTTCTAAGTGAATGAATGTTTTGGCTCGACTTGGATAGTATTTATTCGCTGGAAACGCTTCTTGGGATATTATTTTTCATAAAAATCGTCTCACTGTCTGTTAACGTTTTATGTTAAAAGCGATCAGAAAGTATTGCATAAATGTTTTTCATATACTAAGGAAGATCATACAGTTATAGTTATTGTTTAAAGTTATAAGAAAAAACAAATATGTTGTTCTGCTTTTAGAACGTTACAGGCGTTTCCTGCATTTTTTTAATAGTCTTGATCTTATTGGAAACTCAAACAGCTATTAAGAGAACGGTATTTTAAATACGTAACTCAAGTAAAATGAGAAGAGCTCAAATTTTTTAAAACCATTTCTCTGAAATTTTAATCTGAATCAGCCTTTTTATATTTCGAATGTCGAGCTATCAATAATAATAATTATTATATTACCATAATATTGTTACCCCTTGTCTTTAACACAAATACGTAATAATAAATATTAACAAGCATCTCGGGCAATATTTTCTTAATTAAGTGGGAACAATCAGTTGCTTCTAATCAAAAAGGTTGTTTGAATAAATGGTAAATATTTAATTGTAGACGTCGTTGCTGCTATCATAAAACAGAAGTCTCAGATGTCAATTAAGAACAGAATTTGAACGTTCTCGGCTTGTGAATGTGTAATTACGGCCCCAAAAGCGGAGCCCGCTTCGCGTTATTGAAAATTGAGTCTAAAGCGAGTCTCATTTGTAATATAGCTTTCATTACAGGTGCCTATACAACATTAATTTGCGATGAACAAATAAAATCTCCTTATATTATGTGTATTATAAATCCGTTCATTTCGGACAAACCAATCAGAAACCAAAACTAAATGGAAACAAAAGATACTAATAAAAAAACATTCCTCCATCCAATTGTTAAAGGTTCAACGTTTGAAATGTAGGTTTTCTCTTACTTTCAGTCAATTTTCTTCATTAACAAGACTGTCAGAAACAATAATAACTTTGTAACGAAGAAGAAACTTCGGGAACTGCTCCCGCCGATTTCAAAAACTCTTTCAACGCTCGAAACTTTGAAAATCTCTTTTTAGATAAATTACGTTCCATAATAGATTTTGTATGGCGTAACAAAGGGAGTGTAGTGAAAGGAAAGCACTAACTTTCCTTAGGCACGTCGCGTGAGAAATATTGTTAAAAATTCTATACCGGCTCGAGCACTATTCGTTTTAAGCACTTCGAAAAATAATAGGGTTTTAAATTCTCAAATCTCGGCGCTTAATATATTTTTGACATGAACATGAGTTGTATGGACGGGAGTTGCCCCTCATAAAATCGCCCCGAGGCGAGAACACACCAGTTTGAGGCAAGCAACAACATTTCTTTAAGTTCAAGGTCGTTTAATTGTATTTATTGCACGTGTATTGCTTCCTTTTTCGTACCGGCACGCCTATAATACCACAATTTTATTGCTCCAAACTATACTATAAGTCATATTCAATATTAAACTACAACCGGCATCGTAACGCTTCCAAAACGGTGCCTATAACGTTTTATCATTTTCCTTCGATCCTTTTCAAGATGGTCCTTCTAACCGGATTATGAGGAAATCCCGGTCGTTCACGAAATTGATTTTAGTTACACGCGCTCAACGTAAAGTGTATCACTAAAGCGGTTGAACATAATAATATAAACTTACTGTATATGTATACTCATAAATATTGGAGCCTCTGATTTAATGGAATCACGTGTCGGTTTGTTTTCCAAGCGTTCCAGGAACGACACATCTGATTCATCTACTGACACGTATTGTTTTGAAAATAGTACTATGGTTAAACGCTTTAATTACTAAAACAGTACGCAGTGCCAAGCACAACTTAACGGAAGCGTTGTATACTACTTGAATACTTATTCCTTCTATTTGCATTAATGCGCGACCAACTTGCTTGGACTTGTTCGCGGGTTAATATGTAATAATTTTTGTTTATAATAAGCTGTTTGCACGCTAACTACTTAATAGCTTCTAATCCAGGTTACTTACTAAGTTAACCGCAATACTATATCAGTTAGTTGATTATTATTAAACTTAGTGCTTTCTACTATAACTAATAATGTATAGTGCTTCAGTAATCAGTTTTCAATAAGTATTTTCATATTTGCTCTGATTAAGTTTCAAACGGTTTTAGGAATCAAGGTTGATATCACAATATTAAAAACTTTTTAGTATACTGTGGTACTAGTTGATACACCTGCTAGTTCGTCCGGGTAGTATTACATTTCATGGGTTATATTTTTTTTCCGCGGAACCCAAATTTTTTTCTAAAATAAAAGTAGCCTAAGTTACGATTTATGAAATTAGCTATCTGCCGTTGAAAATCCCGTCAAAATCCGTCCAGCCGTTTCGGAGACTATCCGGAACAGACAGACACACAAAAACTTTAAAAATTGCTTTTTTGGTATAGGTACCGTGTATACTTTCATAAGCATGTTGTGCCAACCTGTTATTTTGATATGACAAACAGAC
>DWTS01000114.1:0-13682 GCA_018250615.1 Oechydrus chersis rufus | reverse complement strand
AAACATTTCTTTAGTTGCAGTTCCATGTATGGGGGGCCTCCCCCCACCTTAATTTGCTATCTTTTTTATTATTTATGTATTATGGTTCACAAAACACATCTACCTACCAAATTTCAACTGTGTAGTTCTAATAATTTCGGAATAAAATGGCTGTCACATACTCGGACAGATGTATAAGGGTTCCGTTTTTTTCCATTCGGGTACGGAAACCTGAAAATCAGAGATAGGCGTACCCATCCTACCGGGTGCCTAATTCTTAACCACTAGACTATCATCACAACTTTTGATGTGGAAGTATAATCACTGGGATAAAGCACATTGGAGATATACTAGCTATATGTATCCAACACAACATGGTAGTTCTCATGGTAGAGTTCAAAATTTGAATGATAAAGCCTAAATCGTCCATTCTATTCTCTGTCGCTAAGCATCATCGAATTACGACGGACAATGTGAATAGCGGGATGTTGTTCAAACTGTTTAACATTCGCCCGGCGTTCCGCGCGTGCGTCCTGTGCGCAGTGTACCTACTTGTATATTCGTAGCTGGATCTATGTGACCCTGGTCTTTTCATTGCGAACGTAATGAACATACGAGTATATCTTTATATCCTTGTCTTAATTACACCTAAATTATATGGATCAGGTAGGTGGCTATCTAGTTTTTATTAGGAAGCTTTTTGTTAATATATCAGATTAAGTTTGTGAACAATTTCTTATTGCTTCCGATCTAATGCTTTTGGTCTTCGTATGATATGTCTAGAAATCGAAAATTTAAATAGTTAATCATTGACACGGGTAGGCATAATATTTCGCAAGTCGAATAAAAATACTTTTAATATAAAGCACAACCGACTTCCAGATTACTAAAAAATGCAAAAAGTACGCCTTTTATCTTTGCCTATTGAAATTATTAATATTTAATACGTTCATGCGTTAACTATTTGAGGTTGACCAAAAAACGGAACGCCTACTATTTGATATGAAACATACTACACCCTGCTTTCAAGTGCCAAGCATCAATGCAATTATTAGGGGATGCTGCACGCAACAGAGTTGTTGTTCAAACTGTTTAAGATTCGTGAAATGTCCCGCGCTCGTATTGTGCGTTCAATGAAGCGTACTCCCCGAAACCATGTAACCCTGGTACTTGATTGGGAAATTCCTTTACATAAACGATAACAATTAAATTTATGTAACGTAAAAAGGTAACAAATTAAATTAAATTTTAACACACACATCTATAAACTTTTAAACTTAACTCTACGAATTAAGTATGTCCACAAAACAAAGCTTTAAAAGAGGCATAATACCAACCACAGAGCCCAGTAATCCAACAAATGGGGTTAATTAACTGGAGACCCATTAGCGATGTGTACCGAAACGACTGCCTACAGCAGTACAATACATCCGTCGTGTCGTATACACAAATTGCTCGATTGATTTTACGTAAATTCTGTAATGCAGAAATGCGAAACGCGTCTCGCGGGCTGATTGGGCCCATAGCTGAGGAATACCAATACCCAAAAATGTATGATCCGTATGTATTTACTATTGCTGGAACGTTTTACAAAAGCTGATTGCGTGCTACCGAATGCGGCTACTCGGAAATAATTTTCAAGCCTCGTGGGCAACGTATATTTAAGTTCGATTCCCGGATTTTCGACAAGAGTCTCGAATATGGTTTTACATCTTTAATGAACACGTCATCATTGTACACGAACGAAAATTTTTAACGATAACATTGGATCACAATTACATTATAAAGTTGGAAACGAGTGAACCGTACGGAAAAGCATGGGATTTTTAATAACAAAAATATTTGTCGTGAATCTATCAATAATGATTAAAATTCTATATTGCTGAAGAAATAAATACCTTCCTGCAACTCGACTAAGTCGCCCGGAATGAGTAGGAAAGCTTACACCTCACATTTGTCTTGCCAATGTGTCTTTGCCAGCTGATATTTATTGTCCAACCTTTCGTGTTGGTGCGATCAAATACCGCGCTTGCTGTCTGATATATAGCGGTAACATGTTCATTAGCTTCCGAGCTAATTCTGGCTTCTTAACTACGAGTATCAAACGCGACGGAGGAAGCCATTCGTTCTCAGATTTCCAAAAAGATTGTCTTCCAACTCCGTCCTTTTATCGATATTCGACACGAAAACACATATGTAACTGACATCTCCCGAATGTTTTGATCGAAAATAGACAAAGTTTGGTGGGATAAAAATTCGTCCGGTGTTTTTTTTTATTTGTCCGCGTTCAACCGTGCAAGGATTTTTTAGAATTTCAATAACGTGGTGGCAGGGCAGGCAAAGCGTTTGTTTTCGTTTATCCTTAAAAATGTTAAACCGGTTATCAATCTCGCATGAAAATTGATTTTTGTCAAAAATTGGAGTATACTTTAAAATTTTGAGAGCTTAACGAAATTGTTTTGCATTTGACAATTGTTTTGATGGTTTATATTTTTTTGCCATTTAGAGCTTTACATACATCTCTGCAACTCCTGATACGAGACACTTTCCCCTAAATCCTAAAGGGTCAGAACTGGTTTCGTTTTTCCATTATTTATTGTGTCCGGTTTTTGTGGCAGGTGGTGAGCGTGGATCTTTCAAAAGATGTGTGATAAATTACATGTATAGGGCTATAGGATTTAGGGGTCAAAATTTAGATATAATTTGTTATATAACTTTTAAGTCTGCGCATTATAAATGTGTTGAAATTTCTCTCTGGTTGGGAAGAAAGAAGTTCAACCCTGCTTGCCGTCTAATTGGTTAAAAAGATGAATATCCTTGAAAGTGGAATATTTATCACCACGCTAGTCCGCCGCAGGTCTAACGGTCTCGGGTTCGAATGCCGGACAACGGAAATCTTAAATTTCAAATTCAAAATCACTTTATTGAGGAATACAGATACCTACATCAGACATCCACAAATGAGCTTACAATACGAAACACATTATAAATATTCTTATTTTGTTTTTGAATTTTAACATCAACGGACTCATTAACAAAACATTTCGAAGTAACATTTACGAGTAGGATTGTGTTTCTACAAAGGTGTCATTTAAAAACGTATTTTATTAATAGAGTAGTAGCATTTTTCAATTAATAGATTTTGTAATTAACGTAATTCAGATTTTTGTTCTGGGTGTTTAGGCACGAGTCTATAGTATCCACGACATAGGGAATCCTAATATGTGGCTTATTATTATTATTATTGATATTATTGATACTGACAACAGTAATAAATCATAAGCCTGGCTATCTATGCGCATATAACAAGTTGTAGTACACATGGCATATCTAAGCTCCTTTGTGCCATTCGAAAGGTCTGGCTGTTGCATCGGCTTCAAGGCAATCAGGTCCTTTATTAGTAAGTACCATCAGCGCAATGGAACGTATTGTAGGTGATCATTAACCTGGAGTTACATTTATCACTGCTGTGTTGTAAGCGTTGACTCAGAATCTGGTCAATTCTCGTCGTGAATGTTTCTCTTGGTAGCCTACGTAGGTTTATGATGCCTATACATAATACAAATGCCTATACATACTTAAACAAGTGATTAGTCAGTTGAAGTCCATGTTGCATTAACATTTTATTTTATTAAATAAGAAGTGTATAATTGAATATACACATGTGACTCGTTAATAGAAGTTGAAGTACCTAGAAAAAGTAAATAATTTAGCTTTCCCTACAGGTACAGTTACTTGTACATTGAAAGACGCATCGCGTTAGCAAACCTTACGAGAGAAAACAAGATTAACATGAATAGATTTGGTTTTAATGAGAGTCGACAAAGTATTAATATCAATTAGGTTTATCAAGTTTTTATCGCAGGACTTTATATTATCTGCACCGAGAGTATTTCCAACGACAGGCGTAATGGCTAACGAGAGTAACAAGACACATAAGTGGCCGGCAATTACATGTGAAATAGTGGTCGTAAACCGTCACTTATAGCGACGCGACGCGGGTATATTTTACACATTATCTCGTTATGTATGATTTGGCGCTTTGTTGAGCCCTTCCTGGTTTGTATTGAAGTGTGCTATCCTATGATATATGTTATTTCTGCCTGCCTGCAACCATTTTTATGTCCCACTGCTGCGCACGGATCTCTCCTCACAAGTCGAGAAGGCTTGGAGCATCTTCCACCACGCTGTTCCAGTGCGGATTGGTGGAGACAGTTTAGTGGCCAACCGTTGATCGTTTATAATCAACAAGGCAAGCGAGGCTATGCACGTGTTATTTCTAGTGACATTGAACTGTCCCTATTTAGCACGTATTGCTCTACATTTCCAAAGGTAGCAGTGATAACGTGCAGTTAATATAACGACGAAGAAGAAAAACTAGACTGAAAATCCAAACAATATTAAAAATATATGAAAAATATATCTATTAATCAACACGCAATTTCTGTAGACTAACACTTCCTTTCTATACACATCTCCATTTACAGAAACGTCCTTAGGTTGGTATAACGCGATTAGGTAAAACATCCGATAACAGTAATATGTAATTAAAAATATCTTCTCATTGTTAACGTGGACGAATTTAGTATCTATAAAACATATTATTCAAAACATTCTAGGATAAATTCATTTTAAGAAACAATTCCTACTCCTTTAACTTTGGAAAATATATACCTACGTCATAATCAACACCATTGTCTCTATTGAAAGTCTTTAAAATAAAATACCCCTTCTGATCGTGAGACGAGTGAGCCAGCAATAAACTCGGAGGGCGCGTAAAGGTCACAGTTGCATTGCTTCTAGGCCCCGAAATCAAATTAGGGCTCCGCCGGCAATTACGGCGCCCGTGATTAATGAGCTATCGACTCACTTCGGACTAGGGTTGCCACCAACTGAGCTTAATCATTTATTTTTCAGCCACTTGATATCCTATCAATCTGGCCTTAGCATGGTTCGAATATGCTCTTTACATTAACATATTTATTGAGAAGCGCTATGAACAGCACTGGAACATGGACGGGGGAGCCCTAAGTAAAATAGAATGCATTAGGATCGAATAACACTCGTTCGAATCTATAGTGCATTTCGACAACAATCGACATATTATTGTAACAACGGCACAGTTCATAATCGATATTGTATCAAAATATATATTTTTTTAAATTATTTAATGTCAAATAATAAGATTATTCATATCAAAAAATTTTGAAGGCTCAAATTAAAACCATTCTCTACAGAATACAAATCAACTATTTTCATTCGAATATTAAGTAGAGCAGTCGTTTGAGAAGTACAGTTCTCTCTAAGTTACAAAAAATCCATTAGTTATTCATTCACTTAAGTTTTGTGAATATTATTTGCAGATTATATGTGTTCTATCTACGAAAGATTGTAATTACTTTATTTACAGTCACACAAAAAGCGTCACGGAAACAATTTTTCATGAGTTTAAAATTGCCTATAAACATTTATCTTGTCAACCCTAAGGTTTCTATTTTGTGTATTCATTTGGATAAAATCGTTATTTGATAGCCGACCTTAAGCTGTTAGAAATAGGAGTTATATTCAAAGTCTTACGGAAAATTGCTTAAAAACAGTGAAGCCTGTTGTCGTCGCCTTAGTTTCGGAGTTTGGACTCGAGTGTATTCTTTCAACAGCTGAGTCCGATCTGATAAATGTTCAAAGTTTAAAAACGCTTACTGGGATTTATGCCGAGGAAAATAGGCTTTAAGTTATCAACAACGATAGACCGTGTCGTTCTTAACTGATTTTGTGCGGCTTAGATACTTTCAAAGATGTTACTAAGCTTGTGATTTATCTATAGTGGTACCGATTTACGTTATCTTGAAGAATGAAACCGACATTAAATATTTTTCTAGTTGTATACATCCAGACATAGAACAAATATTCGTGCTCATCACTCAAATATTTGTCCTGGGTGGGAATCGAACCCATAACCCCCGGTTTCTCAGAGTCAGGGTCTCTAACCACTACACCATGAGGCCAGTCATGATGGGAGTCTTTCTAAAGAATCTGATAATTATCACAAGAAACAAAGACAGAACTCAAAGTACTTATTTTAGTATAGGTTCTAACCTGCTATATTTTAAATAGTGGTAATAAAAAATTAGAACAATTGTTTGACAAAGACAGTTGTTTAATATAGGGACACACGTATCTACATATAGCCGAAAATGTGCAACGATGTAGGATACAACAAACAAAAAACAACAAACGCGCCATGTGCACTTATAAGAGCAGTGAGTTAATTAAGTACAATCAATCAAATAACAAATGATCAAAGCTGCACAATGAATGGTAGGTACCTTCGATCCCCGCCCTTGCGTACCCTAACGACACAGAAACCTTGTAAGCCAATGTAAGTATGTAAATATATATAAATGTAATATAACGACTATGTGTAAAGATGAAGATGAGAAAGAGACATTCGAGACACTGAAAACAGTAAAACCAGGTTGATGTTAAACCTATTACCAATAAGTAGTTGTATGTATGTAAAGTCAACAATGAAAAAGAAGCAATACGGTTTTAATTATTTTTTTTAGGATAAATAGTGTGCAAGGATAATTTAGGACACAAATCTATAAAAAAACACAAAAACAAGCAACAAATGATCAATAACGCACACACGACGGTTCGGGACTCCGCCCTAGCGCACCCCTACGACATCAGGGCCTCGTAACCTAATGCGACTGGAATGTGTAAGGGTCGAATGCGGATGATACTACTGCTCGTGGTGCGCTAGATGAGACAACTTTAATACTGATACTATCAAATGCAGACTATTAAATGGAATTTTAATTTACAGAACCTTTTATTTATACAAAAATAAAAAGACAACATTCCTCATTTTTACTTTTTAAAAATGATAGTAGACAGTTAGTTATATAGCACAAAGTTGCATAGAAAGTTGCTTAGATCTTTTAAAGGAAAAACAAGGTAACTATTTTTTTAAATGCATGAATGGTATAATAGGATGTTGTGATTTCAGAATTTTGATAAAACGTTTATATTATTATTTTATTTCCATCCCAGTTGATGTTTTTAAAGAGAATTTCTTTGAAGGGATTAGTGTGAATCTTAGCTAACAAAGCGTACGGTCGTAAACTGTACCAACAAACCACATTCTACCTTTTTAATTATTATTGTTATAGATTGTCTTGAATATTTACTGAGTTAATTGTAAATTGAAAAAAAATGCGTTGTTCACTTTGTATAAAAGTCTATTAAAATAAATTCTGAATTAACGCAAAGCCGGAAATAGCAATAGCCGGTCTTATTTGTTTCTAAAAAATTCCAATCAATCGAAAAAACCCATTGTAACGCATTTTTACCAACTTTCAATTAAAAAGTCGAACGATCAAAGAGAAATAAATAAAAAATAAAAAAAATCTAATTTAATAAACATCAGCATTATAAAGTTAAACAGCAAACACTTGTTATGTCAGTCCGTTTGAACGATAAATCACAATTTTTCTGAGCTGTCACATCCAGCGCTCGCCGGGTTGGGGGTGTGGAGCCGGGCGGGGTCCGATCGACCCCGCGCAGTAACCGCCATGGGCGATCGCGTGCGGGGCTCTCGGGGTGTTTGCGAAGGACATCTCGGTCAACAGCTTTTTTAACGCTCTTTGTAAACATCGTTGTAACCCATGTAGGCATGCGTTTAAAATGCACAGTTAACAAAATATCTAAACTATAGGTCGGCGAAGAAACATTACGTATCTTAAGCTTAGGTTAGCTTTGTTTGAATAACCTGATACAAAATCAAGGGAATTAGTTATAAATACGCATAAATGAATATTTTAATTTTGTATCGAGTGTGATAAACTGACCGACCGATTAAGATCTTAAGTAGGGTAACCCTTTACCAAATTGGTCTTTATTTCTAATTAATTACTTTCATTCTTTTAAATTCTTTTGAAATACCCCATTTAAAATTAGGTTTTCTATTTTAGTTCACAGGTCACAATCAGTTGAGTAGGTAACAAATTAAATTAAATTAAATATTATTTAAACACTTCTAATTTTAATTTGTTTTCTAAATAAATAAACTGTTTAAAATAACTAGAGGTACAACTTCTAACACTGGCATTAGACCTCATTTGAAACGCACCTCATTTTCTTTTCCATAAAGCAGTCGAGATTCACAGTAGCTCTGCCGCCTTGTATAGAGAATTAAATTAAATCATTCACATATATACAACAATCTTTACACAATGAGAAATAACGTATTAAGCGTAGCGTGTAACAAATACTGCGGCAAGTCGTGATCACGGCACAGGTTACCCCGTTAAGTACACGTTGAACGCAAAATTACTTACAAATACGCGATTTTGCTGCGACTGCGACACGGCACATAAACATATTGCGAAAGTCGCGTAAGTACTTTACACGAACAAGGAATCTTGTATTTCGTGTGAGAATAGATGGTGCTGGCCGCTAGGGTTCAAGCTATGTCGGACACGTTTTAGTCCGCATTAACTGTAGTCAGCATTTACAACGATTCTCCTTAATGACTTTCTGGATTCTGGAAATTAATATTTGTTTATTTCCTTTTCCAACATTCGTTACAAAAGGATTCGTTAAAAAACGTAAAGCATTTCTTGAGACCCGTGCCGCCGTGGCGTGCTCAGTTCAGCCCACTTGACAATAAGGCATGTTCAAAATTCTTCAAACTGAAAAGATATTTCAAAGTTAAAATGTACGTAAAGTTTCGTTGCTTAAAATTTATTTATCTCAAGTTATACAAGTCTACAGCATCGGTTCCCTGTATATTCGGGGTAGGTAAATACATAAATATGGACTAAGACTACATAAACAAGCAACGACAGTCGCGTAAATCGTTTACAACGCTGGATAAGCACGTACTTAGCTCGAGAACCGATGGCGCAAACTGTATAAAATGTGTTCGACGCTACACTATTTTACGCAAACACCATGTTTTTCCGTAATGATATAAAATAAAAAGCAGGCAGGTGAATTGATACGTAAATCTAATTTATTCCGTTCTATCAAATAAAAAATATACGAATAGATGCATTTCAGAATATTCTGGTAGTTGCTTAGTTAATTCTAGTATTTCTAAATTGACTCTTCCGATTATGTTCAAATCAGAGGGGAATCTGTAGGGATGGGTTCAATCGAGAAAGTGTCTTTCTTGATGTAAACTAATTCTTGTGTTTCGTGTGAAAGAGGTAGACCAACTATACGTTAACGAGGTTAAGATCTTAGTAAGAAGTAGCAGCTAAGTGGGACTTCAGGTAGGATATTCGTGTTTAAGGTTTCTGATAGACGTGAATGGCCGGCATAACACTAGGTACCCTGCTTGCTCTTTTGTTTCTCTTTAAACCTGAAATTTATGATTCGACCGGGCCCGGGACCGGTGGTACCTATTACTTCCGTGAGGCAATTTGTTTGTTTCGGTTAAAGGTGTGGATGCCGGCCACACTTTTACACGAGGCGAAGATTTTAGTCCTCAAGAATAGCGTACTTGTGGTTGTACATAGATTACAACCTCAAGTAGGATTATGTCTTGCATGAGGTTGTACATAAAGATGTCCATGGAACATTTAAGGCAAGCTGCATTCCTGTTCGCTATTATTTAATTTCTCTTAGAGCAGCATAGAACATGTCTACTAGTCGTGTTCTCATAGAAGATAGCGCTGCCATTTTGTGAGCGTCCGCGACGCATAAATAAAAACGGTGTCATGGAAACTGTTCCCGGCCACAACACGTGGCGCTGGCAAGAAATAAAATCCTATAGAAAGAATACCTCGTTGACAATTCACGTGTACAAGTTAGGTTATATTACCTACTTATGTTACGGTACATTTAGATTATTCCACAACAAAATACTGGCTGTGACACCACTTAAACAAAATATGCGAGTATATAACTCTGTTAAATCCAGGTTCTAATTTAAGATGCTAATTGTACTCTTGATTTTCAAAGGCACGAACGTATGTATTACATGGCTTTAACATGAGTGTTCTTATAAAGTCGTATTATATACCTTTGTACTGTGTTAAGAATAAGAAAAAAAGGGTTAACGAAAAATCTGTCAATAAAAGCTCATCACGGTAGAAATGGACGTGGCGTTGGTTGGCAACCCGTTTGTCATATTAATGTAACTATCTGGCAAAATATACACACATATACATAAGAAAGATAAATTTAGATGTATCTTCTGGTATTAAATGAAGCTGTTGAGTATGGAGCGTTAAAGCTCCGTATGATACTTTTAGAGCAAGTGGCGTGCAAAGTCTCTCGTCGACTCGGATGAAATTAAGCTTCCGCTGAATATCTTAAGTACGACATGATCATGAGCGAAGTAAGTAATTTTTGATTTGCTTATTCACTCTTTATTCTGTTGGCTTAAGTATTTAGTTTCAAGCAATTGCTGATTCCGATTTTAAGACAACGCAATTTTTGACGTTTTTTAAATCGTTGACATTACGAACTAATCGTTTTAAACATTTTCATTAACGTTTCGCGTATGTGACCATAAAACTTTGATAAACCGCTTTAGATTTAAACTTCACACATTAATACATTTTATCATCATATTTTATGATCAAAAATATTAAAAAAAAACTAATCGTCAAGGGCCGATCTCGCCGATTAACACATTAACATGCATTTGTTGCGACAACCCTAATGCGCTACCTTAGACATAATATTGACGCGTAACATCAATGAATTTAACCGCAATACAACAATAACAATCAAAACAGCTCACCGCATCCACAGATCATGGTAGGTACCTACTACGGAACAGAATTCACCCTTCGCTTCTAAACGTCGCTAACTAAACTGACAATGAGCTCGCTTTGCATTATCATTGTACCGACAATCATTAGATGCGTTAAGAGATCCGTACATTAAAAACGAGTATCGATCGCTTGGACCCCAACTATTTACAATCCTCGGCATCTGACAAGAGAACAACGGAGAGAATCAAATGAAAATCCTTGCGAGCCGAACAATACATCCAAAGGGTTGGTTTGTATATAAAATAAATTAAAAAAAAAAGAATATATCGCGTGCGAGCACACGTGCGTTAGGTTCGGATTATGCTAATTGCAGTCCACTAACAATGTAGCAAACGTGACGTTCAGTTGAATTAAGTCTGGCGTATTGCAACAAATTGTAAACAGTTTTAATCTTTCATTTAATAGATACAAACAAATTGTTAACGATATAACGGAATCAATTTTGTTTAATTCAATGTTCAACGTTTTGAATTATCGAAAATGTTCATAGAACTTTAATATTTTCAATTTATTATGATCATTTAAGATTTGAATTACGAGTATGAACCGCATTCCTGTGAGAACTAACAAGTAACTAATATTGTTAAAAAATAATTTGCCGTTGACGTCACTCACCAACCAACCAATATTGTAGTCGTGACGTATGAAACAGGGAATATGACAAGAGATGAATAATTTGAGTGCGAATTGCAATTACGCGATACTTGTAATTAACTTTACAGCTCAGTTCGCAACACATTTATGGTTATTAGTTATTACGGGTTGTTTACCGTACGGCAATATTGTGAGCGTCCATGAGCATGGGCAACTTCACGGTCATTAAGACGAGTAAGTTTCCATGTTCCCCGAGCTTGAGAAAGTTGCGAATGTGTATCATTTGAAGTATGTTCAACTGTGAAATTATCACAACTTAATGGTTCTTTCAAGTATATTGCTTAATCGCAAAGACGCGACATAATATTTTCCTTAAAAGGAATACGTATTTTTTCTAGTTATTAATTTTATCCAATGGACTGACTACAGTATTATTCTTGTACTTAATTTATATTATACTCGTATGAAGTGCTTATTGCTTTATATCTAATCTAACCTGTATAAATCCATATAGCGCGATGATTTGTCTTCTGACACTAGTGCGTTAGCTATGTACGTATACCTATCACAATTAAAGTTCTCGAGGAGTATCTTAAATTCATGAACAGGTGTACTTAATGCTATAGTTCCACATTTTCAAAAATATAAATATGACATATCATTAAAAAAAAACTATTTTCCAATCATAGTATTAGTATTGTTTTAACATTAAATGTCGGTAATATTCTCGATACGAAGAAGGCAATCAGTCCTTAAAGATCGTCCTTCGAATCCCACGAATTTTTAATCCCGCAAATTTTTCCTCGCAAAACAAAGCCGTGAGAACCGTCTCAAACATATACATTGTGAGTGAGAATAACTTGCTGCTATTTATTTAGGTTATACGCAAAATGCGTGCGCACGTGCCACCCCCGACTTGCAAGCAACCCTTGTCATTTGTAATATTACAATATAAACATCAAACGCGCGTTGAGCTAATTTCAACTTTATCGCTCGATAATAAGGTTCCGAAAAATGCATACAGATAACTTGGTACACGAATAGAGTCTACTCTTTTAGTTGAAAATTAAATAGCATTGTTCGGGTCCCTCATTAATGCAATATTGAGCCGGCGAGCGGAATCGGAGGGACGCATTTATTGTGTGCGAAATTTATTAAGCATCCACTAGTGTCCCACATTAAGTGTATAAACTTTATTAGTCTCTGCAAGAGCAGCAGTTCGCTCCCCTAACATTCTAAACTTACTTAGTTTCCGTGGTCTTTAGAATCAAAAAACATGCAAAACTAGCTTAATTTCAATTGTTTTTAACCAACTTCCTAAAATTATGTTATAGAAACAGAAAATGTCAATTATTGATGGCATCTTTGTGGCATATCTAAATAAACTCAAATAGAAAATCGTGCTTTTAGTTTTTAACCGACTTCACAAAAAGCAGGTTCTCCGTTTGACCTGTATGTTTGTCCGCGATTTCCTCGCGGATGGTTTTTAGAAAAGTGTTATACTTAGGAAAAGGCTTTGGTATTTTTTAGTTTTTATTTTAATTTAATAAAATTTATGGATTTTTTGAAGTTGGTTTTTTTAAACGTACCTACTCTAGTTTTAAGATATTTACTATACTCTATGAGCTACAAGGGACTTAATTTAATTGAATGGAAAGCATAATGTTACATTTTTACTACACTTATATTCATATCAAAATAATAAGCTTCGCCTTTCTAACCGATACCGTTTATCCCAGCACTAATGACATGTAAAGTTACTACCTAGTACCAATATGGAAATTTAATAATATAGGTAGAGTGACTAGCTGGTTTACCTTAGATTGTAAAAGGCGCTTAGAAACATAATATC
The DNA here is from genome assembly GCA_018250615.1 of Oechydrus chersis rufus. Lineage (NCBI taxonomy): Eukaryota > Metazoa > Arthropoda > Insecta > Lepidoptera > Hesperiidae > Oechydrus > Oechydrus chersis. The sequence goes on along the minus strand of DWTS01000114.1, from coordinate 464 downwards.
AGCAAACGAGTATTACGCATGCCTGAAAAATTAAGGCACGTTTTCTTGAGATGTTGCATAGCGGTCGACATAGGTTTTGAATTACTAAGTGCTTATATTTAAACCGGTCTAGTTGGAAATATGATCTATTTTACTTATTAAAGTTATATTATGTAGTTTTAAACGTTAGTAAATACTTGGTAACTTTAATAGTTTTTTGTAGTTTAGTAATGATTTGCCTATCGTAAGTTCGTTAACTTCAGCGAACCCAACAAAAGCTCGACGTCTGTATGGAATAGATAGAAGAAACAAAACACGCCCTCCATCTAATCCACGTGCACTTATAATGAAACCAAATTGTAGAGATTCCAACAGATATCACATCACAGTACCCTATCTACATATATATTTTTTATTTGGTATAGAGTAGCGAACGAGCATGCAGGCCACCTGGTGTTAAGTGGTCACTGCCGCCAATGGACATC
>DWTS01000113.1:0-13709 GCA_018250615.1 Oechydrus chersis rufus | reverse complement strand
AAAATATCCTAACAATCTTTGAATACCTATATAGGTAGCTACTACCAATTAAACTATGCATACACGCAGACATTTAGTTGAGGTTTGATTTATTACTCTGCTGTCGATGAAGCCAGTTCTGAAGGTTCAATAGTTGCCAAAATAACATGCATAATGTGTAGGAACGTAGGTATCTCGTTGTACTTGTGTGGGCGTAGTAATTTGTTCTAAAATTTTTTGTGTGTGTGTGTTCTAAATGTATTTTAAATTAGCGTTTCACTCAAGTCGTCTGTTTGTAGCTGTCTTGAAATACAAAACCTGCCCAAATGTTTAAACAAACAAGGTAGTCTAATATCTATTTGTAGGTAACAGCCAATTCAAAGTACTGAAGAAATTGTTTAAAGGTTTGACCGTAAGGATTTTGGGTAAACGGGTCAATTTTGCATACGTACCAACTCCCCTTATGGAGAATTATCCGCTTCGGATTCCGTTTCATTTGCCACTCGATAGTGCTAATTGGAGATCAATTCTTAATTGATTGATCTCCTTGAAGTCTTTTAAGTTGCTATCTGAGCGTAAACAAGTGGATTTATTTTACTGTGATTACTATTTACTTGTTTATTACATGTTATTTCCTTTCCCTTTCTATGTTCCACTTCTATTTCATTTTCTATGTTGTCGGGTACGCGTATCTCTTCAAATACTATGGAGTATCTACTCCGCCAAACTGCTTCAATGAGGATGGGTAGGATGTTTTAATAAGTGTTATTTGAAGTGCGCACAGCCGCACTAGCTGTGTTCATTGTATACTTTCAACAAACTTAAGCAGCCTCGGGTGCAGTCGGGAGTTGGATGGGTGGCCGCTAGTGGCTAACTTTATGCGCGTTACCGTTAAAAATCTCCATTTGTCTTGGTGCCGCCATTCCAGACTTGTGCTTTCGTGGGATTGAACTCGACGAGATTACGTCGTCCCCTTTCGGAGACCCGCTCCAGAGATGTCTCAATTTCAGGTACAAGCGGGATTCTGCTATCTTTCACGGAGGTTTGAGGAGTATTTGCACGGTATAGTGTTATGTAATGTAATATTCTTTACCCGTCCTATCATGTGCATAGCAATGTATTTTATTTGACAATTGTAACATATCATTGATATGCGAATGAATGCAGTCTACCAGCGTTCACTAACTTTGAATCTGACCAATAACCGTCAACAATGACTTTATTTGTGGCGCAGTCATGAATCTGGCTAAACAATTGCATGGCCTCTCGGGAAGATCGTAACACAGTAGCTTAGCGTTATTTTGTAAAAGTCATGTAAAGTCTTGGATTTTAATATAAAAGAATATCAAACTAAAGGTTAAAGATTAGATAATCGCACTTCAAACAATTTACGACTGTATTCTGCAGAAAAACTTTGAGTATTTACATACGATTTGAGCGTGGTCGGTGGTTTGAATTCGAGAGCTCTCCGGGCTGTCCGCCACATCTTATCACTACCACTTATCCTGTCTGATACCAGATTATAGAGTATTATATTTATGATAAAGTGATTTTTATATCAACAAAATGAAAACTTCATGGAAAGTGTTCATTCTATGGAATGAAATAATGTGAAGACATCAAAAAAATATTGCTGCTCACATATAAGGCCATACTTAGTCTAAAACGCAGCCAAAGTACGGATTGGTATTCAAACACTTTTGAGAACATTTTGAGAAAACTTGCAGGTTTCGTCAGAATGTTTATTTTTTACTGACAAAACATGCCATATGTTAGTAATTTATTATACTTCTAGCTGATGCCCGCGACATCGTCGGGGTTGAATTAAATTTCAATCACTAAATTTGAATCACTTGGCTGATTTTGGTCAGTTATCTTCAAAGGGCTGACTTTCAATACGCCAAGTTGTTAATCGTTGAGTGATTCTAGTTCAATTAACTATCAGCCTAGGCATCCAGTTGGATTCCGGCATTTAATAAACGGCCTAGGCGTTCTATCAACTGGCCAATTGAACTAGATGGCTGCGACATATACATTTATATACTTTATGCCTTGCTTGCAGTCCATACCTCTTTTTATTGCCCACTGCTAGGCACGGATCTCTCCTCACAAGTGGAGAAGGCCTGGAGAATACTCCACCACGCTGCTTCAGTGCGGATCTGTTAGTTCTTTGCGCTGTCGTAGCTTTTACAATTTATCACTATACAACTATAATGAACCTATTCGTAAAATGAATCGAATTCTTGTCGTGAATCCGAAGCCACTAAGCAAGGGAACCCTGGAGAAGTTGGTATATGTAATTCTTAAAAAAAATGTGTTCTGAGATGAAAATCATGTTGTATTTAATTAACACGATCCTTTTATTATTAGAGTACCTAATAGTAAAGTACCTACCAACTAATTGGGTTACAATATAAGTATATATTATATAATGTAATAATAAGTAATATCATACAAAAACATTCCAATGTAATAGCGTAACGACCTAACTAATTTATTTATTTCCGCAAGATAATTAAACTGAAAAAACAGTTTAATCGTTTAGTTTCCTGATTATTTTGTAAGATAACAAACTTAAAGTTTATAGAAACCGTCACAGTTTCTGAAGCCACCGTCATACCCTATTGTGTATTAAGTAGTAGTATGATAAGCGCTACATTGTTCTCGTTTATAAACATAATAGGCGTCCTCAGGTATTTTTTAGGTAAAAGGAGCAGCAGCATGCGGAACCAACTGATGTTAAATGGTCACTGACGACCATGGACATCTACGTACAACGCCAAGCGTGATTTAATCGTACCTAAGGTCCTATGTAGAGGCGTAGGTACCTCCGTATAAACTAAGATCTACTCATATAAAAACATGACCGGTATATATCCACACCTTTCAACCGAAACACCATCGGATGAGTTGAGTAGATATTACGGTTTCACCTTCCCCGTCGAATATTTTATTTCTACCTTTAAATAGTAAGTACTTTTAAATAGCTTGGACTTTAAAACTATTTGAGGTTAACTACCTAGGTACCTACTGATTAACTAATGTTCATGGGCGACCTGTTTCACGTACAAAGTATCTTCGTTTTTTAATTTAAACCGCATTTTTTGAGAAACAGCTAAAAACACTTGGCCACAGCAAGGCTATTTTGTTCGTTTCTTTTTAGACCGGCTTCTTAGTTTGTAAATGCCCTAAAGTGACTGCATGAGCTTCTCGATATAGGCTTCTTCAGATGTTCATAATAACCCATATTAGTATGTAACTTTCCTAACATTTCAACCTGCTACTGTACCTGCTACCACTATATTGATAACAACCGGTACTGCCGGTATTGACCGGTTAACGCGTCCTCCGAAGCATGGAAACCTCCATGCCACGAAATTCTTTCGCCGCTTCACCACCACCTATACCTACATCTCTCGACAAGTAACAGGGCTATTTACCTACACTTATGAAGAAATAATAGATAGTAAGTAAAAGCAGTAAGGCCTTTAATTTTTTTTTTTATACTTGAGAAGTTAGTGCTTGAATACAATCCCACCTAATGGAAAGTGGCGATGTAGTCCTTCCGTCCGGCCCTCAATTTGAAGAGATTTTAAGTGCGTTTTAGATAAATAATTGGGATGTTAAACATACCTCGCTATTGAAGAATGCGCATATTTAACATACGCGAGGACGCAAGTTGAACTTCATTGTATTGCATGTTCGTTGATAATTTTATCTTTCGTTCTGTATGGCGTGATTATTACCGACCTACTCGTGTTATCATGTCCGCAGCAGATACATTTCGATTCGACGCATGTTGCTAATAAACAACACAATCCTACACAAATATATTTTCATGCCAGGCTGTTATTACTTTTTTGCTTAAACTGTAACTGACCTGTGTCTGTCAGTCATCGACCCATTACTGTCCCACTGCTGAGCTCGGGTCTCCTCTCAGAATGAGAAGGATAGATAGATAGATAGATAACTCTTTATTGTGCACACATAAAAAAACAATACAAAGTCTACCACGCTGGGCAAATACTGATTGGTAGACTTCACACACATTTGAGAACATTTTTGTGGGACTCGTAGGTATGCAGGTTTTCTCACTACATAGTGCATACATTACATATTTCCTTCATCCTAAAGCAAGTGATAATTAATTTATAATATAATACACACATAATTCCTAAAAATCAGAGGTGTGTGCCTGGAATCGAACCCGGACCCCCGGATAGGAGACCGCAATTCTTAACCACTAGGCTATCACTGCTCAGTTTGATGGTCATCGAATGAAAAAATAAAATCCATGAAGTTCAATTCCACCCGGACGAAGTCGCGGGCATCAGCTAGTATTTAATATTTGAAAATTATTTGTTTGTGTTCAATTCTATATTTCTCATGTTCAAGCCTATTATTCGCATACTACTCGTATATTTATTCTAAGAAGCACAATTAAAACACGGTTTATACAAATAGTTATTTATTAAAACCTCTAATCTACATACTCACCTGCTGGTTAGAACTGATGTTAGGATGAGTCCACATCGAAGCGGCTTCAAGCTATTTAATAACTGACATATTAAAAAGTCCCGTGGAAGTCTAAGGATTAATAAGTATCAACCAACGAAGAAATTGGTCGTTGGGATCAATAATAAAACTAATCACAATAAAGAATGTTTATTAAGGTAGCTTATCTATATTCATAGATAAATTGCCAGTGTTGCCACTGATCTATGAATATTTTGTAGCAACATAGAATAGAATAGTAGTATATGCTCAAATTCATCCCGAGGTCATAGGGATTACAGATTACTTGGCATTGCTGAAACCACACAAATAGGTATGGCAATGATGCTTCCAATACTAGACAGTGGTGGAAATCTAAAAAGATCAAATAAAATGTTTAGAAGTTACTTTCATTACCGTAAAACATCAAATCCTATTTTTTCTATTATTAATATGTTAGTGCGTAACTACAATCCCACCTGTTGGAAACTGGGGATATACCTACTCTTAGACGGCGAGTCGCATTCACTTAAACGTTTTAATACCCAATGTTATCTCCTTAGACCTCCACAGAGACTAACGTACCACGTACCTGGCCATTCCGCGCACGCCAACTCCACAACACAGACAAACTACTGACCTGCTCGTTCTCGTAGTATACAGAGAGGGGGGAGCGTACCCTGACGTGGGGGGGCAGGACCACGGGCCTCGCTGCCGGGGGCGGAGGCCCCGGAGGCCCCGGGGGGATCGCCCGACCGCGCTCGCGCAATGCCGGATGGGAGCCTATACCCCTCATTGGCGGGGCGCGTTCTTGTTTTAGCGCTGTGGAGGGAAATTTTTCATTAGTTTGTAGTAAAGAAATTAGAAATTAATCATGAATTGAATTCACATGAAACATCGTGAGGAAAACTGCGCATTTTCCACGCGGGTGTGTGAAGTCTACCAAAACGCATTCTGCCAACATGGTAGACTATGCCCTAATCCTTCGTTCGGTGAGAAGACATTGAGTGATTTGAGTAAAATAGATAATGGTCAGGCATTCTAATGGCCGGTATTTCGTAAGCCAAAAAAATATAGATATTCAAGTTGTTAATTTTGTTTGTATTATTATTAAAACCTGGCGAAGATACAGGCGGCCACGTGATGGTAAATGGTTTAATTTAAAAGTTTGTAAATGTGTTACTGCAAGTAAACCAAAAAAAAAATATACCAACCGAATTGATAACCTCCTCCTTTTGGAAGTCGGTTAAAAAGGAAATAAAGTGAAGCAATAAGGAGTATATTTTGATATTTCGCAATTTAAACGAAGACTTTGAAGCTTAATAAAAAAAACATACACATTTTGAATTTTTGAACATTTTCAACATTTGCATATTAGAATAAGCACAAAAGCAACGTCAGAGTTAAATAATAACACATGTTATGCGCGTTAGTTCAAGTTACAAAATTCGTTAAATTATAGTTAGGTAGTTAAAGACAGTCAGAATTATTTTTAAAAGCAGATCCAACTTAACAACTAACACACAATATTTGCTTAAAACACTTTAAAATGGTACAAAGTTAATGGCATCCGTCGTTGTGGAGACAGCACTATAGGTAGGAGCAGAACATAAAGAGGCGTTACAGACAAAGAAATATACAAATATACAAGTGTTACATTAATTAAAAATAAACATAATTATTACAAAATACAAGGCGTTCAACTTATAACTCATTAGTTTTAAATATTTAAACTAAACTAAACTTCCTACACAAATTTATATAATAACAACCATAAAAATATTTATAAATGTTTTCAAAAATATTTTTTTATTTTCCGTATAAAGTTTACAAGCCAAGGAAATAGAGAAATAGCAAAATAATCGTCTTGTCATGTTAAGTGACACAGCGCACGTTACCAACGCTGAAATGCATACTATTTTCAGGATAACACCGCTCCAACCTTATCCTCGGGTGAGACGGGTCAAAGACTAAGTAATAAGCAATACAATGGATATAAACACATACAGGTTGGTCGGTAGGTGTACATGCGCGACATCGACCACTTAACACCAGGTGGCTTGCATGCTCGTTCGCTATTCTATGCCAAATAAAAAAAAACGGAATGGTGATGAATGTATGACGATCTACAGATGGGTCGTCAATAAATTTAATATCTGTGCTTCATCTGTCACGTCAAGTTGTTTCAAGAGGATTAAGGGCGTGCGCTAAATGTCGAGCCCGCGTCCGTCTGTATTGAAATATGAGCAGCGGGCGAGGACGAAGAATTTCAACTATTTTGAAGTCAGAATTTCAACTCAGTTGAAGTACGCATAGCTATTCGATTAACAAAGTTAAGAAGCGTCGGGTGCGGTCGGAAATTGTATGGTTGAAATTTGTTAGTGGCAAATTTTCATGCACGATTCCGTGCTTCGGAGGGCACGTTGAGCAGTCGGTCCTGGTTGTTATCGATAGATTACAGTTGTTAACCGTGTCGGAGGTCCTATATGGGCGGTCTGAAAATATCCGGCAGACGGGTTGGCCACTAACCTTTCTCCGCCAATCCGCACTGAAGCAGCATGGTAGAGCATGCTCCATGCTTTCTCGACTTGTTTGGAGAGACCTGTGCTCAGTAGTGGGCCATAAACGGGGTCGTAGGCAAGCCCGCGCCAGTTTTAGCGGACGCCCTAAGAGGTCACTCTGCCCCAGTATGGCTAGAAGGATATATATCTATTATCATGTAATCGTTAATCACGAATTCACGAGTGTCTATATTGGGCACGGAAATCTAGTCATATCCCAATTGAACACGACGAACCCTGACTCGTGAGTCATGGGCGAAATTAAAGCGTGATTAACATGGCTTAGTCCCAACTGGCCACTGCGGCCGTCTCTTTCGGTCTCATAATGACAGCAAAGGACGGATGCAAGAAATAATAACACATGTCCGTAACGTTCAGGAGCAAGATGATCTATTTGTAATTGATTCGTTAATTTGATAATAATTTATGACTGATTAACGAAGCCAACTTGGAACTGAACGAGCGATTCTTCTTAGAAATAAAATACCAATATAGAAATAAGATTACAAATTATTTTGCACCTTTTAGTGCACATAAGTTACTAAAAACCTTGAAAAAAGTTTTTTTTCAATGTATGTATGAGGCAGTTGACAATGCTGTCTTTACGGCCAAACTGAGCTACGGTGGGGAGCCTGAAGGGCTCGGCCGGTTATAGTGCTTTATTTATTGACAGGATGGTGACTCGGAATACCGGTCAAGTCCCGGGCGTCCTAGGTCCCGGACATCACAAGAGGGAGATGCAGTGCCAGACCTCGGGCGCGAAGCCGTGCGCGTGGACTACCCGCCACTTATCGGGGAAAAGTAAAAACCTGAAGTACAGTCACCCTGATACCAGAATTCATAAACAGCTTTAAAAATTGAGAAAGAGAAATAAAGGTGAAATTACCCCTTTTAATTAGGACTAGGACAATTAAACCAGACATTACCTAAAATATCTATAAAGCACAATTTTGTAGTTACATTTATTTTATAAATTTGACAATAACATATCACGGTTTCGTTAATCGAAAAGTCCTCGAACTGGCGATCACGTGTCCGCAAGAGGAGCAAAAGTCGCGTCGCAACCAGGTGGGCTGATGGCGTAAAGATGACAGTTGGACTGGGTTGAATTCGGAAGGCACACAACACGGGTCAGAGTGGCACCGTTTATGGAAGTCCCTCAATCAAAAAGTGGAAATACATCATTATTTCGTAACAAATTCGTCTTACATGGTGTTACGTTACAAACACAATTTTCCTAAAATATAATATTTTACGTACTTAATATACTCGTATAATTAATCTTAGCGTAGACGTCACAAGAGAAACGCCTACGCTCTTCATAGGTTTAAGTTTAATCTACGCTCTATGCCGTTGCCCGCCACTGCTTATGCCTTGGGACGGTCGCGGCACACAATTTGACCCAGTTCGCCAATTGGCTATTACCTAATTTGTGTATAAACCATATGGGACCTCAAGGCTGTCCGGCAAACGCTTAGCAGAGCAAATATGTACTCGTCAGTTGGTCTCAATGGCACGCTTGAAATTAATGCAATGTACACTTTACGCACTTTAATACTTTTTATGGGCGTAAAATGCGTAACGATGAACTGATACTGATAGTACTGAACTATGACTATTAGTAGGTTCTGATGAGTAAATGAACAAATTATATTTCCCGACCATGTATGTAGGGTTATGCATATTTGAGCTATGGAAAATCTATGAATGTATATAAATATATTTCATGTATCCATAATCTATACAAGTGATGGAGGTCTGCTGAACAAACGGATAAATGTATTAGTACAATATTTTTTTTAAATATCAAGATATTAATTAGAGTTAAACATTCTTAATGGACATAATATTATGGCTTGACTGGGTCATATTTTTTAACACCAAAAGTTCAAATGCAAAATATAAAAAGATTGATATTAAATATAATGATACTAAAATTTCAAGAAACTAATGAACGAATTTGGGGACACGTCTAATTAAATAAAATAGGAGGAAATTATATAAACAAGGCTTGATACAGTAGGTAAATACGCTATTTGTGTATAGCCGCGACGATATAATTATTTTAATCACATTAATGAACTCTAGTTCGTGTCACAACTAATGAATCGAATAACATAATGACATTAAAACCTTATCTATACCGCCTAATCGAGTTAAAATAGGACATCGAACGACCAGAGACAAATAAGAATCCGAGTCATTTTAACACGTGGATTTTGGCTTTAGAGCCAAAGGGCCCAGGATTCTCTTAAGGTCTTCACCCTTACCTTACATTGAAATGACTAAACATATTTAACATTTTGACCAAACATATATGGTGTTCTAAGGTATTCGAAGGAGAGGTAGACCAAGGAGGACCTTCATGGATCAGATAAAAAAAGCGAATATCACGTCGTATCAGGAAGTCAAAGAAAAGACGGAATGCAAATAAAACTGGCGGATACTCCATCGACACAAGCAATAGCTCTTAAATTTAATGATGATTCTAGGGTACTAATTCGATATATGACGTATTCAGCTCAGTTTGAATATTTTACCAAATTTTGAATTGGTTTGGATTAAAATTAACATCAAAAGGTAGATTTGTTCACAATTATCCCTGACGCCAAGTTTATGGCTCCTTCATGGCTATATTCCTGTTAGATTATATCTAGTTTAAAAAGTTTCCTAAGCGCAGATATTATCTACTTTCTCCCAAGAAACAACAAAACTTATTAGAAGGACGAAAAGATTCATTTGTGATTGCTATTAATGGTGGCCGGTTTGAGATTCATTCAAATTGACATATATTATTTCCTCATAAGGTATTTAGTGAATCCCAAAAAAACATCAAGTATCGACTGCTTTGAGCTCCCTATTGGCTGTTGGTTGCGATAAAAAAAAGCTGGCAGATAAGAACTCCGTAATATTTTTGATATATATCGAGTCAAGGTGTTACCTAGTGTTAAGTGGTGACTGCCGCCCATGGACATCTACGTACAACCTCGAGTAGGACTTAATCTTACTTGAGGTTGCATGTAAACGCGTCGCGACACTTGAGAACTAAGGTATTCATTCGCCTCGACGACTCATCGACCCATTATCGTCTCACTGCTAGTCTAGGGCCTGCTCTCTAAACGAGAAGAATCAGGGCATAGTCTACCACGATGATTAAGTGATTGGTAGTCTACACACACCTTTGAGAACATTTTATGGGACTTGCAGATAGGCCAGTCATGTAACAATTAATTTCTAATACACACACTTTTTCGAAATATCAGGTGTGTGCCTGAATTGTGCCAGTTTCGAAAGAGCCGAGTAGAGGGCCGCAATTCTTAACGCCCAAGTTATGCACTGTACGTATATTGTATACCATTTACGACAAAAAAACCGATGTACAAACATTGATTCGGCATCAAACCGAGACCGCATAGCTACTTATCAGTGTGATCGTGCATTGCGGCCTTAACTCGTCACACTTTCGACACTCGTCGGCGGTGACATTTCACTTAGAATACTTAGCCGTCATTAGCACACGGCCGACTGGTCAGTGCGAGAAAAATTATAACTAAAGACGTGCGACGCTTGTTCGCTGTACGCTGGCTCGCCGTAGCTTGTGCTACATTTGGAGCGTCAAGTGATAAGCGATGTTCTTGTTTTGAATGAATAGTTATGTTTTTTATATTCCTTTATACGATGAAATCCTTACTGATATGCTCAAAAAGCACTACATGAGATATTGTAGATATATCCGTCCATTGCCAGTGTTACAGAAAAGGACGTAGGGTACATTTAGTCTTTGTCTAGAAAAAAATACGGGAACCGAGGGATAGACAAAATTAGTATTATGCGATGGGGTTGTACTAAATCCGACTCACTGATAGCAGAAAAAAATTGTAGATAACCTGTCTTTTATATCTAACTTCCATTCGAAACTGCGGGCAAAATCTAATCTATGCAAAATATTTAAAAGTATGAGGGCTCGCGTGCCGCGTTGCTTCGTCGTCCACCGAAAAATAGGCAGCAGGAAAATCTAGACGCTAAATTCCGATTCGTTAATTAATCCGCTCTAGGTCCAAGTGTTTGGGTACATGTCAAATATATGACACCAATCACGTCTGTACTGTCATACGTCATTCAGGTTGTAACATAATGACCATTGACCAATGTGAAGCCAGATCCTGAAACACGATATCTCGGTATACAAAGCCCCGCAGTTAGCATTATTGACCCGGCCCCAGGCAGTGGAATCGCATGGCGGCATCCCCTTCCTAAAACAATCCATAACAGCAGAGCAAAAGAAAAGCGTCAAAGTGTACATTTTATTTTTTTATTTTTAGGTTAACTATGTTTTATTATAGGTTACATATCTGAAAACTTTCTATAGTGGTAAAATTTTCTATTGTTCGATTAATGTAACGCTGTTATTACAGAACAAGAGTACTGCTACAACCTACGACTTAGGTAAATATTACCTATCTGGTGGTGAATTTTAAAATGACTGCACATTTCTATTCAGACGTATTCGGTCATAACAAAACATTACGCACAATAGTACGGAAAACAATGAAAATGTAAAAACAATATATCGGCAACGTAAAAGAATGACGTTACAATCGTACAGTCGTTACAATTATCTGCTTCGCGTATTCTAATGAGTTTTGTCACTTTTAGAACAAGTAATTGATACAACTTACAACCTACAAGTCATGGGTTATTAGATTCTAGTAGCATTATAACCAACGCAAAAAATATGAATATTTAGTAAATTTCTCGGATAGTTTCATAGGGTCGTCAACGAGACGAACTATACCTTACTTTCAAACCGGGTTTAATTCTTGGTAAGACCGTAATTTCTTTTAAATTATGGTGTTTCAAATTTCTTTTATAGTTCTTGCCAATGAATTGCCAATCAACTTAAATCTTTTATGGATGTGGGTATGAATATGTATTTGTGCGTCCCTACTATGTACTCCCTAGCAATCTCTACGCGGAGAATCCACAGGTGTCCTCACAAAAAAATATCTGGCAATTCCTGATTATCCCTGATCACTTTGGAAAAGCTAAATATTGCTGTTCTTATTTTCAATCATAATTATTGTCACAAATGTTTTTCCATTTCGGACTTTTAATATTTTGTTGAAATTATCAATTAATTAAAAACAAGATATACCACGTTAGTAGTATTATATTAGTTAAAAATAAAGTTATTATAACAAAATACTTTAAACAAAACTGTTTTAAAAGGTACTTACTAATTGGCTTCCAAAAATCTTCCAGAAACATTTTTAATGAATATACAACTTAATTTAACGTCTCTGTCGTGACGTAGCTGCGACGGTAGCTCATGAATAAGGACCTCGGATAGGTTCGAAACTAATGGGGATACCCCGAATTTTACGTGTGTTAAGCCGTAAAAAGTCATTAAAAATGATATTCATGAAACGTTTAAAAATAATCTTTCAGAAAGTGGACAAGTTTCTATCACTACCGCTTCCGCTAGCTGTCGTGATTTACGCTCCCCAGTGACCTTAGCTAGTGACAATGGGGCGTTAATACCTTTGTTCTTGCGTTACACTTGGTAAGGCCACTTAGAACAAGTCTTACTTGAAGCCGCGTCGCGTCGCATCGGAAAGCAATGTTTGCTAGACTCAAGACACATACTGCGCTTAGGAATGTCACTATCGGTTTACGTTTAATTATTGGTGTTCAGTGCCCCTAGTACGAGTTTGTATAGTTTACGCATAAGCGATGGTTATCGTATTTCTCCATACATCTACTTTTTCAGTATGAGATTTTGACGTTTCTCGTTTCGTAAGCAAACGCAACTACACGATTTGGCAAGCTTTGCGAACTCGTACTAGGTGTTTGTCTAGCCCTAGTTTAGTTTGTCTAAAGCGTGTACGAAATACCTCGTATTCAAGAGAAGATATATTTGAATTGATTTATGATTTCGATGTAGTTGTATTTCCAGTTTAATTTTAATTTACTGTTGTAGGCATATAATCAATGGTACGATGCTTACACACGCCTAGCTGTCAACAAAAAACCGCATCAAAATCAGTTGTAGGGGCTACGATGGCACAGACAGACAGACATACACACACAGATAAATATACACGTCAAACTTAACACCCCGCTTTTTGCATCGGGGGTTTAAAGCAGAGGCTATAGACACGACAAGCGAAGCTCCTCGTGATAAGTAGTCACCGTCGGATATTTTTCAATTTTGTAACGAATTTTGTTAGTGCTATTTTCGGGTGGCTGGTAAGTTCCTAAATTGCTAAATACATGTGATAAATCTTCCAACCTCTTTGCCACATATTTGTGAATCAACAGTGCGCAATATACAGGTTTCGAAGGTACTAAAACTTCAAACACTACATACATACGTGCATCGTTAACTTGTTTTATTGCTGACCTCGACATATCCTATTGCATTAATATGTCCCAAAATAACTATTATATCTATTTATTTCTAAATACACCTTCTTTTGAATAAAAATTGAGACCTTAATAAACTTGTAGCAAATTGAAAATCAGTCCCTCACCGTCGCTCAGGCTTACCAAAACTACAGCAAGATAATACTTGAGTCCTGAAATAACAAACAGGCATGCGGGGGACCTAAGGATTAGTCACTGTTACCCGTGCATATCTGTAATAAGGCTCAAACAGGAAGTTTTACGTGAGGT
>DWTS01000112.1:0-13711 GCA_018250615.1 Oechydrus chersis rufus | reverse complement strand
CCTTGCGCTTAGGACTCTACCCATCAAAACTAAAAGCAAACACTAAAGCACGTGCGGCATATAACGATGCGGATGTCGTTCAACGTCGTCACCGTCACCGCTATGAATTTAATAATAAATATCGTGAACAATTTGAAGCGGCAGGCTTTACATTCTCTGGTGTTTCCCCAGACAACCGTTTGGTCGAAATCGTTGAGTTAACCGATAAGAAATTCTTCGTTGCTTGTCAATATCACCCAGAATTACAATCACGTCCAAACCGTCCAGAAGAGCTTTATCAAGCCTTTGTTAAAGCTGCAGTGGAAAACATGTAAAAATAAAAATCCCTACTTAAGTTGGGGATTTTTTTAGTGCTTACTTTTTAATATTTTTTCCTATCATAATTTGATATACTGGATGCAATATTGAGAGGAGAAGCCATGTCAGAGTATCAACGTATGATTTCAGGACAACTTTATAGAGCATCTAAGATTGAAAAAGAGTATGATCCACAACCAGGAAGAGTACTTGCCCAAAAGATAAATCAAACCAGCCTAATGGATCAAAAAGAAATTATTGCTTTAGAGAAACAATTGTTTGGGAGTACAGGAAAATCTATTTATGTGAATCCGCCACTTCAAGTCGATTATGGTTTTAACACACACATTGGTGAAAATTTTTATGCCAATGTGGATTGTATTTTTTTGGATGTTGCACCAATCACTATTGGAGACGATGTGATGTTTGGACCTCGCGTAAGCCTGATTACACCATTGCATCCTATCGATGCAGCTGTTCGGGTTCGAGGGCTTGAATATGCAAAACCAATCACTATTGGCGATCGTGTATGGCTCGGTGCAGGTGTTATTGTGAATCCAGGTGTTAGTATTGGCGAAGGAACGATTGTAGGGTCAGGAGCAGTAGTTACTAAAGATCTGCCCGCACATGTCATCGCTGTGGGAAATCCGGCACGTATTTTAAGAGAAATTAGTGAGACAGATCAAGAGTATTGGGAGCTACAAGAAAAGGATTATTATGACACAAAAAAAGCAGATTAAAAACCTGCTTTTTTTGATCGGTCTTTGAAAGAGAGATTAATGCTTTGGTTCCACAACTCCGACTTTACTAATGAGTAAAACAAAAAGTCCGAATACCAGTGAGACAACCAAAGTGCTAAACGGCTTGTCAGCTACCCCAGCGAGTGCGGTCATGATGTAACCTACAACTTCGCCGATAACGGCTGACCAGAAAAGAGTTACAAGTACTTTCATAATAATTCTTCTTTCGATTTTTCTTCAAAATAAAGTATAATACTATTAGAGCTAAAATTCAAGAATTATGCGAAAAAAGTATAAAAACAAAGGAGAAAGGAGCCAAATGTTTGCACAACTCAACACCAAAACAGAGTACAGTTTTTTAGATAGTGTTGTCCGAGTAGATGATTATCTGAATGTGGCAGAAAAAATGGGCTATAAACAGCTCGGCATTTGTGATGTCGGAAATTTACATGGTGCTTATCACTTTGCGATTGAAGCACAAAAGAGAAACATACAGCCCATTATTGGGGTTGAGCTTGTTTTTGAGCTGGACAGTTTACCTGTATCCTTTAGTTTTATTGCTAAAAATACTGAGGGTTATAAAAATCTTTTAAAAATCTCTTCCAGTCATAATTACGGTCGTCACCGTTTTTCTGATATTGAGAGTTTTTTAAATGATGTCGTTCTAGTGGTACCAGAGTCTTATGCGAATCTCTCAGCCCTTTCACAGATTCAGGCAGAAGTATATGTTGGCATCTTGCCTACAGGTGCCGGAGGAACTTCGCTTCAGTTTCCGCACCTTCCTTTTCAGCCTGTGCGCTACTTATCACAGGTCGATAATGAAAGCCTTGAAGTTCTACATGCGATTCGTGATTTAATACCTTACAATCAAGAGTTGACTTTGTCAAATGACCAACTTTTGCAGAGACCAGAAATTTACGAAAAATTATATGCTAAGAATTATCCTCAAGCCTTAGATAATCTTGAAAACTTAGTTGCAAATATTGCGTATGACTTTAGTGAGAAGTTAGGCTTGCCTCAGTTTGATAAACAAAGAAATGCAGCGGAGCTTCTTCGTGAAAGAGCAGAAGTCAATCTGCCTGCAGGAGAAGACTATCGTGCACGTCTCAATCATGAACTATCGGTCATCCATCAAATGGGCTTCGATGACTATTTTCTTATTGTTGCCGACTTATTACGCTATGCAAGTGAAAACGACATCTATTGCGGCATGGGGCGTGGCTCTGCTGCTGGTTCATTGGTGGCTTATACTTTAGGCATCACTCATGTTGATCCGGTAGCAAATAATCTCTTCTTTGAACGTTTCCTTAACCCTGAACGTGTGGCAATGCCCGATATCGATATTGATATGCCTGATACCAAACGGTCCGAGTTGCTTGCTTATATGAAGCGGCGTTATGGTAGCGACCATGTGGCGCAGATCGTGACTTTCTCGACCTTAGGTAAACGACAAGCTTTACGTGATGTCGGAAAGGCTTTTGGGATGAACGAAGCTGAGCTTTCTTCTCTCACACGCATGTTGAGACAACGGTTTGGTTCGCTTCGTGATGAATATGAGGAAAATCCTAAACTTAAGGCTGAAATTTTACGCGACAGTCGATTGCAAAAGGTGTATGAGATAGCTACTCGTATTGAAGGCTTACCGCGTCAAACATCGACACACGCTTCGGGCGTGGTGTTAAGCCAAGAATCCTTGGTCAATTACGTGCCTCTAAAACCATCCGATGATTTGGCCTTGACACAATATGAGGCACCGGATGTTGAAGCAATTGGTCTGTTGAAAATCGACTTTTTGGGTTTACGAAATTTAACGATAATTGAGCGATTATGTGAATTAGTACAAAAACGAAAAAATGTTCACATCGATCCTTTGCACATAGATTTAGAAGATGACAAAACGTTAGCACTTTTCCGGGCTGGAAATACTCTAGGTATTTTTCAATTTGAGAATCCACAGATGAGACGTTTTTTGCGTAATTTAGCTCCAACAAAGTTTGAGGATATTGTTGATGCGACATCTATTTTCCGTCCAGGCCCTTCACAGTTTATTCCCCAATTCGTTGCCCGCCGACATGGACAGGAAAAAGTAGAAGTTATTGACGAGACACTGACAGAAATATTAGCGCCAACCTATGGTATTATGATTTATCAGGAACAGATCATGCAAGTTGCACAACGCTTTGCTGGCTTCTCTTTGGGTAAGGCTGACTTGCTCCGCCGTGCAATCTCAAAGAAAAAAGGAAAAGAATTTGAAGAACTCCAAGCTGAATTTTTAGCAGGAAGCTTAAAGTTGGGGCACACCGAAGCACAAGCGATGGAGATATATCGTCTGATTGAACGTTTTGCTAATTATGGTTTTAATCGTTCTCATGCCTATGCTTATGCTGCTCTAGCTTTTCAAATCGCTTATTTCAAGGCGAATTATCCCGATGAATTTTATGAGGTTCAGCTGCGAGACCGTAAAAGAGAGAGCATGATGCAAGACGCTTTGGATAATGATTTTCAAATGGAGCAACCTTCCATCAATCGGATGCCTTATCATGACAGAGTAGAAAATGGTAAAATCGCCTTGGGCTTAGCAAATGTACGGAGCATTCCACGAGATATGGCATTTTGGATTGTTGAACATAGGCCCTTTAGTGATTTAGCAGATTTGGTGAAAAGTTTACCTCAAAATTTCCAGAAAGAAGATTATTTGCTACCACTTGTACAGATTGGAGCTTTTGATGATCAAGACATGAACAGAGGGAAGCTGGCTCAAAACTTATCAACTCTCATTGATTATAGTCAAAATATTCAACTGGATCTCTTCGGTGCATCTGCCTTAAAATTCTCTTTTCAAGATGCAGAAGATTATCTGCAATCCGAGAAATACGAGTATGAAAAGCAGTTTTTAGGTGTAGGGATTACGCCACACCCCTTGCAAACTTTAGCACTTAAACTGAAAACAAATTTTACAGCACTGACTGATTTGCAAAAAAATAAGCGAGCGACTGTTTTAGTCGAGCTGCTTGCTGTGCGTACCCATCGTACAAAGACAGGAGAGACAATGGCTTTCCTATCCACAACTGACAGTAAAGAAAATTTTGATATTACACTTTTCCCAGAAAATTATCGGCGGTTTATGGCAAATCTCGAAAAAGGAAAATTTTATTTAATTTCTGGCAAAGTTTCTGAAAGAAACGATGCTTTACAGATGCTAGCTGATCGTGTCATCGAAGTAGAAGAGACAGACCGTAAACTTTGGTTGAATCTTGAAGATGCAAGTCATAATACGCATATTTCTCGAATTTTACGGGAGTTTCCTGGAGGAATACAAGTCATTTTGCATTTTGCTGACACAAAAAAAACCACACAGACTCAAGTCTATGTGGAAGAAAATGATTTACTTTTGAACAAGTTGAAAACCTATGTCTTAAACGCTGTTTATAAATAGCGTTTTTTCTTATGATCCCACATAACCATAGATGGAGAACCACATCAGCATTGCAGCACCAAGAACAAAAAGATGCCAGACCACGTGAGCGAAAGGGAATTTATAACGGTATATAATTGCACCGACAGAGTAAATTACGCCTCCTCCAACGAGAAACCAGAAGCCATAGGCAGGCAGAAGCTGCCAGAGAGGGTAAATGGCAAAGAGGATGACCCATCCCATAACAATATAAAGGACAGTTGAACCTCTAGGCACGGTATTCCATCGTGGGAGGTAGATAGCTGTAACGACTATTCCCAAGATCGCACAAAGCCAAACAAGTGCTAACATTCCCCAGCCTAGCCAATTTCCTAATGTAACGAGGCAATAAGGGGTATAAGTTCCTGCGATGAGTAAAAAGATACCGCTATGATCAAAAACTTGAAAAACTTTTTGAGCGCGTGTAAAGTGTAGGCTGTGTGCCAAAGTTGAAAAGAGAAAAAGTAGTACAAGAGAGGCTCCATAAATTGAGAAAGCAACAATCTGTATCGGTGAATGATTGGCTACTCCTTTAAGTATGAGTAAAACAAGTCCTGTAATAGCAAGACCAGTTCCGACTCCGTGTGTGATGGCATTAAAGACCTGGTCGACAATTTGATAAGCGCGAGAAGCTGGCTTTTCCATTGATCTCCTTCTTTCCATAATAATTTCGCTTTCTAAAATCAAAATATTTATAAATTTGAAAAAGAGGATTAGCGAAATTGCAGTTCATTTGGTATAATATTAATATATATTAACATAGATTGTTTAGAAAAGAAATCGAAGTCTTTTTATTTTGATTTGGAGAAAATATGACAATTAAAATTGTGACAGATTCATCAATAACTATTGAACCAGAATTAGTAGAAGAACTTGATATTACTGTAGTTCCATTGTCGGTAACTATTGACGGGACAACTTACCTTGATTCAGACTTACCCTTGGACTCATTTATGGAAAAAATGAAGGCTTCTAAGGCATTGCCTAAAACAAGCCAACCTCCTGTAGGGGTCTTTGCAGAAAAATATGAAGAAATTGCCAGTGAAGAAGATGCGATTATTTCCATCCACATCACTGAAAGTTTAAGCGGTACAGTACAAGCAGCACGTCAAGGGGCAATGCTATCTGGCCGTGATGTAACAGTTCTTGATAGTGATTTTACGGACCAAGGTTTGAAATTCCAAGTAGTGGAAGCCGCACGATTGGCTAAAGAAGGTCTTGGAAAAGAAGAAATCTTGAAGAGAATTAATCACGTACGTGAAAATACAGAACTGTTTATTGGGATTTCGACGCTCGAAAACCTGGTTAAAGGCGGACGTATCAGTCGTACAACCGGAATCGTGGGAAGTCTCTTGCATGTACGTATCGTGATGGAACTAAAAAACCGTGAGCTAGGTGTAATGACACGAGGACGTGGGAATAAGACATTTACCAAATGGTTAGATGAAACGGTAGAACACATCGCAAACTCTGGACGTAAAATTCGTGAGATTGGCATTTCACATGTAGAAGGACTTGATTTTTCTAATAAAGCGAAGGAAGCTTTGCAAAAATTTGTTGAAAAACCAATTTCTATCCTCGATACTAACTCTACTATTGCTACTCATACAGGACCGGGTGCTTGGGCTGTAATGATTGATTATGAATAAAAAACTGAAAATTATTCTTGAACTTGCTGGCTTTTTGCTAGCAAGTTTACTTGTATTCTGTTTGCTTTCCTTGATGAGTACTCCAGCTGGCAACCGTTTAAAAGAAGAAGTACAGGATCAAGATAAAATCGTGAATTACGTGGCATTGGGAGACTCATTAACAGAAGGTGTTGGTGATGCAACAGGCCAAGGTGGCTTCGTCCCTCTTTTAGCAAAAGAGGTAGAAAACCAAACCACAGGAAAAGTAGAGTCACAAAACTTTGGTCATGCAGGTGATACAAGTACCCAAATCTATGAAAAAATGCAGGACAGAGAAATCCAAACTGCTATAAAAAATGCAGATTTTATCACTTTGACTGTTGGTGGGAATGATGTTATGAAAGTTATCCGAGATAATGCTGCTCGTCTTTCAAAACTTAAAGAAAAAGACTTTGAACAACCTGCGCGTAATTATCAAAATGAGCTGAAAAAAATCTTTGAGACTATTCGGCTAAATAATCCTAAGGCTCATGTCTATGTTTTAGGGATTTATAATCCTTTCTATATGAATTTTCCTAATATAACAGCCTTGCAAACAATCATTAATAATTGGAATATCGCAACAGAGGAGACGGTAAAAGAAGAAAAAAATACGAGTTTTATTGCCATTAACGATTTGCTTTACAAAGGAATCGGAGGGGAGAAAGGGATTTCTGAAAGTCAGTCTCAAATCAATGATCTCCTTTATACAGCAGATAGTTTCCACCCCAACAATATTGGCTATCAAATCATGGCTGATGCAGTATTCAAAGAATATCAGGTGATCAATGAAAAATAAAAAAACAATCTGGAAATGGCTCTTTCTTGCTCTATTAGCAATTAATCTTGGAACTTTTGCTTTTATTTCGAGTCGCGTATTTAATGTGCGGGACCAACAATCTTTGAGACAAGTAAGTAAGCCTAAAGAGACGACAGAAGTCGCTAAAATAACGACTAATCGGGACCAGTTAAACCAGCTTATTAATACTTATCTGCAAGATTTTCAGACTTCAGACATGAGTTATAAATTCTATCTATCAAATAGTCAAGCTGTTTTAGAAGCTTCTTACCAACTTTTTGGCCAAAAAATTCCACTCTATATTTACTTTGAACCTTTGGCTTTAAATGATGGTTCTGTTGCACTTCAGGTGAAGAATGTTTCGGCAGGGACATTGAACTTACCAACAAGTGCTGTTCTTGCTTATGTGAAGTCAAGCATTAAGCTTCCAGCCTTTGTAGAAGTCTTACCGACGAAGGATCAAGTCATATTACATCTGCCACAACTTACTTTAGCAGATAATTTATATTTAAAAGCAAATCAGCTAGATTTAGTCAGTGGAAACTTTACTTTTAATTTGATGATTCAACCTTAAAATCAGCTAAAAACCGCAGAAAAACGCTGTTTAGGCTTGCAAAGGTTCACAACATTTGATAAAATGAAAAGTGCCTAATAAGAACAGGTAAAACAAAATATG
This sequence comes from Oechydrus chersis rufus, assembly GCA_018250615.1. NCBI lineage: Eukaryota > Metazoa > Arthropoda > Insecta > Lepidoptera > Hesperiidae > Oechydrus > Oechydrus chersis. The sequence continues at coordinate 6,078 of DWTS01000112.1, read as the reverse complement.
GAGGACATTTTTAAAATGGCTAACAAACAAGATCTTATTGCTGAAGTTGCAGCAAAAGCTGGATTGACTAAAAAAGATGCTGAAAAAGCAGTTAACGCTTTCGGTGAATCAGTAACTGAATTCCTCGCAAAAGGAGAAAAAGTTCAACTTATCGGTTTCGGTACTTTCGAAACTCGTGAACGTGCAGCTCGCGAAGGACGCAACCCACAAACTGGTGCAGCTATCCAAATCGCAGCAACTACAGTTCCTGCATTTAAAGCTGGTAAAGCTTTGAAAGACGCTGTTAAATAATCTAGCGTAGAAATACTGATACCGTGGTTAACCATGGTATTTTTTATTGTCTTTGATTATAAAAATTTGTAGCTCTTGCATGTTTACTTACAGTAAAACAGAATGAAGATAACAGTTGAGTACATAATGATTTTCAAGCTGTAAAAAGCGAGAAAAAAGTGATAGAATGTAAGGATGAAAAAATGCTTCCGCTGCTTAAGCTAAGGAAGCTGCTAAATGTTATTCAGAAATGGGGAAACTAAAATCATTTACTTTGATAATTCAGCCACTACCGCTATAAATCCAGAAGTTTTACGCACATATACAGATGTAGCCACTAAAATCATGGGAAATCCCTCGAGCTTGCACAGTTTAGGAACAACTGCAACACGTCTTTTGGAGGCTTCACGCCGTCAAATCGCGGATCTACTTCATGTTAATGCAGAGGAAATTTTCTTCACGAGTGGTGGAACAGAAGGCGATAACTGGGTCTTAAAAGGTGTGGCATATGAAAAAGAAAGATTTGGTAAGCACATCATTATCTCAGCCATAGAACATCCTGCAGTTAAAAATACTGCAGCATGGTTAGCTACGCAAGGATTTGAAATTGATGAAGCACCAGTTGATGAACGGGGATTTGTTAAAGTTTCAGAGCTTGAGGCATTAATCCGCGAAGATACAATTTTGGTATCTGTCATGGCCGTAAATAACGAGATAGGCTCTATTCAACCGATCAAAGAAATCGCTAAACTCTTGGAAAATCGTCCTACCATTTCTTTCCACATCGATGCTGTCCAAGCCATTGGTAAAATAGCTGTTGAGGACTTTATGTTGGAACGTGTGGACTTTGCAACATTTTCAGCGCACAAATTCCACGGGCCACGTGGTGTCGGTTTTCTTTATATTAAATCAGGGAAACGCTTAGCCCCTCTTTTACATGGCGGTGGTCAGGAAAATAACAAGCGTTCGACGACTGAAAATGTTGCTGGTATCGCTGCTACAGCTAAGGCCCTTCGTCTTGCACTATCTGATTTTGATCATAAAGTTGAGAAAATTCGTCAAATGAAAGCAATCATCTTTGAGGAACTCTCTAAGCAAGAAAAAATTATCCTTTTTTCAGAAATGGATGACTTTGCTCCCAATATATTGACCTTTGGAATTCGTGGAGTTAGAGGAGAAGTTGTTGTTCATGCTTTTGAAAAACATGAGATTTTCATCTCAACAACATCTGCATGTTCTTCGAAGAAAAATGCTGCTGCCGGCACACTCATGGCTATGCATGTCAAACCTGATCTTGCAACCAGCGCTGTACGTGTTAGTCTGGACCATACAAATAATATGTTAGAGATTGAAGCCTTTCTTACAATCTTCCGCAATATTTATCAAGAAATGCTTAAAGTAGCGAATTGATAAAAGAATAAAAGCCCGATTAAGTGTCGGAGCTTTTTTATCTGTTGTTTAAGTAAAGACGTGGCTAAATTACAACTATTGATGTTTCTCTTAAGTTAAGAGTTTAAGAATTAAAAATCATAGAGTTCTGTAGAGAGGTAGCGCTCGCCATTGTCGGCAGACAAGGTCAATACTTTCTTTCCTTTACCTAATTTTTTCGCAACTTCAAGAGCAGCCCAAATTGCTGCACCACTTGAAATCCCTACAAGGAAGCCCTGGCTAAAACCAATTTCGCGAGCAGTAGTAAAAGCTTCTTCCACAGGGACATCAATTACTTCATCATAAGAAGAAGTGTCCAAAGCTTTAGGGATAAAAGGAACACCAATCCCTTGAAGTTTATGGGGCTGTGGTTGCCCGCCTGTTAAGACAGGAGAACTTGCAGGTTCTACCGCATAACTTTTGAGATTAGGATTTGCTTTTTTCAGTACATGGGAAACCCCAGAAATAGTTCCACCGGTTCCCGCACCAGCCACAAAAGCATCCAAACCTGTTTCACCAAAAACGTCCAGTATTTCTACAGCTGTTGTGGCTTCGTGAGCAGCTGGGTTAGCCGGGTTGTCAAATTGAAGTGGAAGGAACCATCCTTTTTCTTCTGCAAGATGCTCTGCTGTAGCAATAGCTTCATTCATTCCTCCAGCAGCTGGAGTTAAAATAAGTTCAGCACCGTAAGCTTGAATTAATTTACGGCGTTCAAGTGAGAAGGTTTCAGGCATGACAATCACAACTTTGTAGCCTAAAGCAGCTCCGACAAAAGCAAGTCCGATTCCAGTATTTCCAGAAGTTGGTTCAATAATAGTCCCACCTTCTTTTAGTAGTCCATCCCGCTCTGCTTGCCGAATCATATTGAGGGCAATACGGTCTTTTACTGATCCTCCAGGATTAAATGCCTCAAGTTTAACGTAAACCTCAGCACTGTCTTCAGGAAGATTGCGAAGCTTGATAATGGGTGTTTGCCCAATGAGTTCAGTAATGTTTTCATAAATTTTAGACATAGAAATCTCCTTTTATCTTTGATGATCCTGCTTCTTATTATAAAACCTACTTTATCAGTTTTACATAAAAAAAGCGAATAAGCGCTATAAAAATATAATATCAAGGATTATATAGTTTTACATTAGATAATAAATAGTATATACTTAGAAATAATGAATATTTTATTTATGGAGTTTTTATAAGATGAATACAAAACACAAATTTTTATTTGGCGCAGCTGCTGTAGCCCTTACAAGTCTTGGGGCTGTGAAAGCACAAGCAATGTCAGTACAAGAGTTGGCTGAAGCAGCAACTCCAGTCGCAAACGAATATGGTCTTTACCCCTCTGTTATGATTGCCCAAGGTATTTTGGAAAGCAGTGCTGGACAAAGTGCACTAGCTGTAAATTATAATAATATTTTCGGTGTGAAATACACTTCAGGAAATCCAGTTTATTTGCCTACACAAGAATTTCTTGACGGACAAATGCATAATGTCGTGGAACCTTTCCAAGCTTATGCTTCAGTTGCAGAGGCTTGTGCTGCACAAGCACGTTTATTACGTGGCTCTTTCTTGTATTCAGGTGTTTGGCGTGAAAATACAAGCTCTTATCAAGATGCAACCGCTTGGTTGCAAGGACGCTATGCTACAGATCCAAATTATGCCTCAAAATTAAATGCTGTTATTGCGCAATATGGTTTAACAGCTTATGATGGCGGAGAAGTCGCTACAACTTCAACAACAAGCTATGTGACAACTACAACTTCTACAGATACAAGTTCATACGGTACACAAACTTATACTGTTCAAGAAGGTGATACAGTCTATGATATTGCAGCACACTATGGTGTATCAATGGATGCAATTCTTTCCCAAAATGGTCTCTCAGCTACAGAACACATCATGCAAGGCCAAGTTCTCCAGATACCAACAGCTGGGACTAGTGCAACGACGACAACTTCAACTACAAGTGCTTCAACGATGGCAACAAGCACCGTTTCTAGTTCTTATACTGTTCAATCAGGTGATACTTTAACGTCAATTGCCTCTGTTTATGGAAGAACAGCAGATGAACTTGCCGCAATGAACGGTATTACAGGAAATATCTATCCTGGCCAAACATTATCTGTATAATAAAAAACATCTCTATATTAATATAGAGATGTTTTTTTTTGAGGGAAATTTCTGGAAGCTTACTAAGCTGAATATAAAAAAGCCCATTGGGGCTTTTTATATTAGAAAAATGGATTATAAAGTTTTTCTTTTCCAATCGTTGTGCTTGGACCGTGCCCTGGATAAACCGTATAATCATCGGGAAGGCTAAAAAGTTCTGCCTCAATGGACTGTAGTAATTGTGTGTGATTCCCACTTGGAAGATCTGTTCTTCCAATCGCACCAGCAAAAAGTGCATCACCGGAAAAAATAAGCCTCTCTTCTTCGAAAACAAGACTAATTCCTCCAATAGAATGTCCGGGTGTGTGGCGCACGTGGAATTTTAGCCCAGAGAGATTATAAGGTGTATCACAGACATAATATTCATCTATATTAGTCTTACAAGTGACAGGAAAGGGGAGCATTAAAGCTGAAGCATTAAGCTCGGGGTTTTTGAGCCACTCTTTTTCATTTTCATGTAGATAAACTTGAGCATTAGGATAGGCTTGCTTGAGGGTGTCAAGTCCCATAATATGGTCAAAATGTGCATGAGTCAAGAGAATAGCACTTAAAGGCTTGCCAATCTCTTGGAGTTTTGCAATAATTTTTTCTGGTTGACTGCCAGGATCAATAAGTATACTAAAAGCAGAATTGCTCAGGATATAAGCATTTTCCTGAGCAATTTCACTAACGATTTTCTCGATTTTCATAAATTAATTTCCTGTTACACTAAGGTCAGAACCTTGTTTTACGACATCGCTTGGCATTTGCCAGTCTGCAACAGATGTTGGATCAGGATATAAATCTGTCATCATTGCTTTGAAAACTTTAGCAGCGATATACATATTTTCGCCATAGACAGGTTGTAGTCTATTTTTGTAACCTGTCCATACAGCCATAGAATATTGTGGTGTGTAACCAACAAAGTTTTCGTCTGGTGCCATTGAACCACCTTGGAGCTGAGCTTGCGTGATTCCAGCTGTTTCAAGAGCTTTAGGATATTCAGCATCATCGTAGTTGGAAGTTCCTGTTTTCCCTGCTTCAGGAAGACCAGGAGTTTGTGCATAAAGCCCTGTAGAAAGAGCAGGTATTGTTCCGTCGTTTCCTTTGATAACATCTTTGAGAATATCAGTAATAAGATAAGCAGTTGAAGACTTCATCGCACGCGTGCGCTCTGGCTCATAAGTTTTTGTTGAGCCGTCAGGCATTACAATTTTCGAAACATAGTAAGGTTTTGTGTAAATACCATCGTTCGAAAAAGCAGCATATGCAGCAGCCATACGTTCAGAGCTTGCACCATATTGAGAATCACTACTTCTTGAGTTACTTGAAATCCCATTAGCGAAAGTCATAGTTCCTGGTTCAAAAATAGGGTTACCTTTGTCATCATATTTTCCTGTTTCTACAGGATACTTAAATCCGAGTTTGTTGGCAAAAGCAGTCGCATTGTCCAGTCCAACAGCATCCAAAGTTTTAATAGCCGGGATATTACGTGAAAGAGCTAAAGCCTGTCGTACGGAGATATTTCCTAGATACTGATTGTCCCAGTTGTTCAGTTGAATATTTTGAGCATCGGGATAGAAGTAAGGACCAGAGTCGGAAATAGTTTGGGCAGTGCTTGTATAAATGCCATTTTCAAAGGCAGGTGCGTAGTCGATGAGTGGCTTCATCGTTGAGCCCCAGTCACGAGTAGATTCTGTTGCAGGATTTGAACCAAACACCGCAATTTCTTGCTTACGTCCACCGATTTGGGCAGCAACGCCACCTGTCTGTGTATCAATCAAAGTTGAAGCAACTTGAAGTTCGTCATCAGTGAATGGTACAGAATCATTGGTATTGACAATATTGAACAGATCTTGCTGCGCTTTACTGTCAAGCGTAGTATAAATCTTTAAGCCAGCATTTGGCGCATCTGTTCCTGTTTCTTGATTGGCTTGCTTGATGGCTTCGGTGATGAAGTCATTGGCATATTCAGGAATGCTCACACCGCTCTTCAAGTCTTGAAGACCGTCATCGATTGGTGTATTGATGGCTTCATCTCTTTGTTTCTCCGTGATTTTACCATTGCGGTACATCGCATTGATTACCAAATCGCGACGATATTTCGCAGCTTCTGGGTTTTTATAAGGATTATAAGTATTTGGTGCTTGTGGCATACCCGCAAGTAGGGCTAACTGTGCGATAGACAAGTCTGTTAACGGTTTATTATAGTAAGCTTGAGAAGCTGTCCCCATA
>DWTS01000111.1:0-13734 GCA_018250615.1 Oechydrus chersis rufus | reverse complement strand
ACTCACAAATACACCAAGAAAGAAAATAAAATAAGATTGCAATACATGACACTTTGCGGTTGCCGCCAAAACTCCTCTTAAATATTACTGTAGTCTTTGGTGAATATTTTCAATCCCTAACTAGTCTGTGGACTAAATTCTCGAACACAGAGTACGTTTGTGTATATCATGATGTACATGTATAATAACTTATTATATTATTAAATAATAAATGAATAATATTTTAACATATCTTAGCCTTAGGGCGGGAATGTAATATGGACAATGGAAAAGTCACTTAAGCAAATTCGTTGTTTTGTTTAGGAAACAATATGTTCCTGCCGTACGTCTGCTCAAAGGGACACACTGTGCGGTGCATAATGACAAAATAATGATAGTGTTTAAAAAATAATTTATTAATAACAATTTATGAATACAGACTACAGAGTACTTTTTTTGTATATATGAGAATGTATAAAAAGTCGAAAATGCATGACTTTTGTGGGCTGTGCAGCAAGATGGACCTGAATTAGATACGATTAGTTTCGATTGTGTGTTTTTAATTTATTTATTTCCTATTTACAGTCAATCTTTTAAATTCGTGTATGACTGTTAAAAGATTATATTTTGTTCTTTAAGAATTTATTATAATGAATTATTGAATTTTACAATAAGCTTATTAAATGATTGAATGTTGGTGATCCTGTAATCTTTTCCAATTTACTAAATTATTTATTTTTATAAATAACTGACTATTAAATTAGTTTAGTTAGTTATAAATATCATATTTTGCTATCATTTGCAGTATTAAAAATTAAGCATATCATATTAGACAATTTAATAAACTTTATTTAATTTTATAAATAAAATACATTGTTATGTTCAAGTTTTAAAGGTTTAAAAAAATATTGCCATATCAAAAATAGTTTTATGTACTCATGTCTGAATTTCTAAATTCGCTTTTTGTTTAAAATACTGTGAATTACTATATATATGCCGAAAGACCCTTGCAAGAGATTTGCCTGCGACATCCAGAAATGTCTCACTGGTAAGTTTTGTCAGAATAATTTCATTTATGAATCTCCTCGCCGACATCCGACATGAATGTAGTCGCCATCTTTGCTTCATCCTTTCAGTCGCCTCTAAAGATTTGCGGGCGTTTCGTCGCCGTTTTTCAATGTTTTGCTCAATTAAATCATTACTGTTCCTATCGAAAGCCACGTAAAAGATTTCGCGTATCTTGTGTAACTGTTAAATGTGACAATGAGTTTTTTCGGGTTCGGTCAAACTGCGGATATCGAAATCGCATTTGACGATGCTGATAAACGGAAGGTTGCCGAAGTGAAAACGGATGACGGAAAGAAGGAGAAATTGTTGTTATATTACGACGGCGAAACTGTGTCCGGTAGAGTGAACGTTACGTTGCGAAAGCCGGGATCGAAACTCGAACATCAAGGGATAAAGGTGGAACTAATAGGTCAAATCGAATTATTCTACGACAGAGGTAACCATCATGAGTTTATATCCCTCGTTAAGGAGTTGGCTCGTCCCGGCGACCTTTTGCAACATACGTCATACCCGTTCGAATTCGCGAACGTTGAAAAACCATACGAAGTGTACACTGGCGCTAATGTCAGATTGAGGTATTTCCTGCGCGCGACGATAATTCGCCGCCTCACTGATATCGTAAAAGAAATCGACATCGCCGTGCATACGCTATGCAGCTATCCAGACGTCCTCAACTCTATTAAAATGGAAGTGGGCATTGAGGATTGTCTGCACATAGAATTTGAATACAACAAATCAAAATATCACCTAAAGGATGTGATTGTAGGCAAAATTTATTTCCTCCTAGTCCGTATTAAGATCAAGCACATGGAAATATCCATAATTAAAAAAGAAACTACCGGCTCGGGTCCCAATACTTTCACGGAGAATGAGACAGTGGCAAAGTATGAGATTATGGATGGTGCACCAGTCAGAGGCGAGAGCATACCTATAAGAGTGTTTTTAGCTGGCTACGACTTAACACCAACAATGCGTGAAATAAACAATAAATTTTCTGTCCGGTACTATCTTAATCTTGTACTAATGGACACAGAAGATAGACGTTACTTTAAACAACAAGAAGTCATATTGTGGAGGAAGAGTGATAAATCCAGGTTACCTTTGCATAACCCTCATCATCCACAGACACTGTCACATCCATCCAGCATGATGACCCAGAGGCAACAGAGTGCCTCAAGTGAAGAGAACTCTGCGAGGGGTCTCTCCCCCTCTCTTCCGGATAGTTCACTTCAAAGATCGGTGTCTCCGCCCATGCTTGATGTGGAGAAACACAATGGCCCTGCAGAAATGGAGCAGGAAAGACCTGATATATTACCAAACAAACTGGCTAACACACATATCGAGAACAATCAAATTGAAAAACCAGATGTTACGGAAAAGCCCTCAATTATACAGGAGCCTGAACAAAGGCCTCATGTTACTGAGAAACCACAACAAGTAACAGAGAAGCCACAACTGGCTGAGAAACCGCCGGTTATGGATAAACCACAAGTAGTAGAGAAACCTCTGATTATCGAAAAGTCACAGATTGTAGAAAAACCTCCGCCAGTAGAAAAGCCTCAAGTGTTAGAAAGACCGCAAGTGGCTGAAAAACCGCAAATGTCTGAAAAGCCGCAAACGGCTGAAAAGCCTCAGCTCGCTGAGAAGCCAGTTCTCACTGAAAAACGTGTGTTATCTAGACCGGAATGTGTTGAAGCAGAGCCGATCCAATAGCCTATATGCAATTGTGCGGTGCATACCGCCACAAATGAAATGAACTTTGTGTTTTCATATCTGAAGACAATTGTGCAGAGCATCAAACCCTTTATATGTATACCCAATAGATACAATGTTGTTATGCGTTACTTAAATTTATTATTCATGTTGTTACATCTGCATAGAATGGTACCGGCAGAGTGGAGTAAGTTAAAGGCACTAAATGTAAGTGTAAATTGCTGTTTGCTATAGAAATGATAAATGTTGTTGATAATAATTGCATGTGACCATTCATGTTCAGTACACAGTTTCAGGTTTAGTACACAATGTCTGTTTTGGTGACAAATAGTGACCCTACTTATCATAGTCATAGTTTTATTGTTGATACAATGCAAACAATAAATTAGTATGGAGTCCTCTTAAAACTGGAAGCCTTTTTTCACCAATGGGCAACTTCATCTGCGTCACTTATATATCTTAGTTGATGTGCAAAATTTTAAGTTTGTAGTCCTAAGGGTTTGGTCTGTGCATTGATATATCAGTCTAATAACTTTTGCTTTTTATATAGATAAATATTTTTTCAATCTAAAAACAGTGCAAATTTTCTGAAAACTGCATAAAATTAAATGCATAAACTACTTGTTTTATATTTATTTTTTTATATACTTATACCACCTACCACGTAGATGCCCACACTTGAATTTTTTTGTGTTGTATATAATAATGAGATTGAGAATGTTAAGAACAAATTTTGATGTTTGGACAGTGTTTGTATTGATAATTTATAAAGTTCATATAATAAAATTTATATTATTTACTGTGGACAGTCATGATGTTTGTAGTATCCTCTCAAACATATTAAATCAGCTCTCCCTATTAATATCAATGGGATCATTCATTTACTTCCTTTTATGTCACCAACAGCCATTGTGTACGAAATTATTGAAATCATACATGTGATGAATACACAAAGAATTTGTTAATTAGGACTATTTGTCAGTACAAAAGTATGTGGAACATAAGTTACAATCAAAATTGATTAGTCCCACTATTATTTTACGTCAAGTTGCATTGTTTATATCACAATAGGGATTTTGTAAAGTAGCAGTTGTTGTTGGAAGGGGGCGTTTGTACGCGCCATATTGTTCCTACGCGTAGCTTGCAATCCGCCCGCGCTTTTCCAATCGTTTTTATAGATCTGGCCGTTTTTAGGTTTGATAATTCTGTGTCATATATCATTTACATTTATAATTACAGAAGACAGTGATATGATAGTTAAAAAATAATGTTCTTAATGGCATTTATAATTTATATATGTTATTGGTTATTTTAAGAGTATAGGAAAATTAAACGTATTTTCAATTGTTCGTTTAAAATTCAAGCGTTTTTTTTTCGGTTAACTTTTATATATTAATTAAGCATAAAATAAAATAAATTGATATTCTTCTGATAGACTACAATTATTATCAGAAATTTGAAACTTCAAATTTTCGCCTTGAACTCATTGAACTTGAATTGAAATAAACTGACAGATTTCTTCTAATAATATTTAAAACTCCAAAAGTTTATTTTTTACTTCAATAATATATCAATGAGACTGTTAGCCAGCCATATACAATAATATACATATTATCAACAACCAGCAAAATAGTTATTTACCTAGGTAGGTATATGAAATTTGAAATGAAGTGTGTTTGTAGCACTTGTTTTTACTTTGTCCTAACATACAAGTAATATTTTTAATACTGATGATCCAATACACCTTTTCATGTTTCAAATGTTCGGTTTTTAAATATTTATTCATTAATTATATATATTTAATTATATTTTGTTCATATCTGTATTCTCAAACATCTGTATTATACCTTTAAATCTAGTAGAACCAGCTACGCAACTTTATATACTATAATTAGGGTTGCCAGACGTCCCGTGTTTTACGTGACATCCCGTATTTCGGCACAATTTAAAATAGTCGTAATCAAGTATCACCGGAAAAAAAAGAAAATGTCCTAACGGGACCAACTCTGTCCCGTATTTTAACAGTGCTCTATTTATTATTTCAAAAACGACCGTACCTAAGTTGGGACTACACTGAGACAATTAATGATATATCTTACTTTCTTCTTTATATAATAAATCAAAAAAATCCCATATTTTTATTCATTTACACATTTGTCCCAAAACATATGGCAACCCTAACTATAATGTATATCATTTTTATGTCTTCTTTGTACTAGGAGACCATAAATCGTCGTTTCAAATTACTTGTCGTGTTAATGACCTGTTTATTATGTTATATATCTAACCACTGATTAACTAACAGAAAACTATAATATTATTATCTTTACCTATTTCTTAATTGAACTAAATTAAACATCAAATAAGTATTCCACATTTTTTTTATTAATCTTATGGTAGGATAATTAACTGATTTATCTGGTTAAACTGTTTCTGCTGAAGGCTAAATTTGTTTTATTAATACGTAAAAGTAACATAAATAAGCGTTCTGTAAAGGTTTCATAAGATGGTATCAACTTGAATATTAAAAACGCAATTAAAATTTTATATCCAACTGCAGTTGTTTGATAAACATGCCTAGGTATGTCTAAAAAAAATTTAAATGCATATTTTCAAATTTCGTGCCCTCTATAAATGGCTAACAGCGGGCTTAAAGTTTCCTTAATTCGAATATACATTGGAAATACAGAGGATTCTAAGTATTATAATAATAAAAAACCGTACTGTACTTTTTTCCTCTTCCGTCAAGCTACACTCGCCCAATTTACACAATATTTCTATCTTGTAGTTTTTTCTGTAGGCTTTTTTCTCCCGGCAAACCTTAGCCAAAAAGGCGCTCAAAGCCAAAGATACTTGTTTTTTTGATATTCATTAAATGTATGTAAGTACCTGATAATAAAAATATTTGATTTGATTTAATTTGACTTGAGTATAGCAAAGTTAATCCAATTACACATCTCAAAAACATCTCTATGTAAATTTAAAGGTACCGGTTTTTGTTTCAACTTGTATAATAATCCTGGGCGTTTATAACTGGATGTGAAATGGTTAAAGGTCACCCTTTATCATGACTAACTGGGCTGAGGAAGGAAAATATTCGAAAATGCACCTAAATAATTATATAAATACCCTAATCTATAATATAATAATGATAGAGGTCTGTCATTGGAAGTGCATTACGAAAAAGTACTAAGTCTGCTCGAATTTCGGGATTCGTTAAGTTAAAGTCAAATCCATTTATTTTGCATAGGCATATTGTGGCACAAATTGTCACTTGATATTTTTTCTTAATCTACAACCGGATCGGAACGCGGCCTCAACTGAGATATCCGGCAAGGGACTCATTGAGCTTGACTTTTTTCTTATCTGTATATTAACTATCTTATATATTTTTTTTGTTTGATACGAATTGTAACTAAATCTCCAGTGTGTTGCCTTACAAATTAATACTCATGGATAATAGCTTTTCTGGCAATACAGGCTACACTTTTACAATTTTCAACTATAAGTTATTACAATGAATAATTGCAACTATGATTAATATTAATTAAAATAGATTGATGACCCAAGGTGAATCATAATAAAGACCTATCCTGAGTCCTTCATAAAAACCGTTAATAATTCATATACTATTTGACTTTTGATACTTGTTTGCCTGCAACCCTTTTAATAGCCCACTGCTGACCATTGGTCTCTCCTCGCAAGTGGAGAAGGCTTGGAGAATACTCCACGCTGCTCCAGTGCGGATTGGTGGAGACAGGTTAGCTAGTGGCCAACCCGTATGTCGGATGTTATCAGACCGCCCATAAGGCCTCCGACAAGGCTTAACGACTGCCATATATCGATGACAACCGGGACCGACTGCCAATTTTGACACTGGCGGTCACCCATCCAACTCCCAACGGCGCCCGACGCTGCTTAATTTTTTTGATCGTTTACAATCAACATAACTAGCGAGGCTATGCGCTTTTCGAATCTTGTTTATTAACGCTTTATTGCATCCATATACAAATGGCTTTAAAATAATCGTTATTTCCTGTACGTAATAAGCTAAAGTAAAATTCATATGCATTGTCATTTTAGTCTGACCGGCTCGGCTATCAGTAATCTTGGCACCTGGCTAATGCCAAAACTATCTTACAATGTTATTTGGTTTCGAATGCCTGATTCATACATAATTTGCATACTGGTATTTTAATATGGTATTCGATGATATATCTATTAAATAAATTGATTGTCACATCAAATAAATATTCTTTAGAAAAATTAAGAATTTTAACAAGGATAAAAATCTATGGATGGATTTTTGGAAGAAAATCGATACATTTTGACAGTCCAATAAAATAGAATTCCCGTGACTTTAATTAAACTACAATATAATTTAGAAAAATACAAAAACATAATTGATATTGATAGCGATAAAGGCAATATCCACAACTGTTATCTTTCACAGTTAATCCGATTTTGATATTATACTGTTAGCTTCATAATTTCAAATAAAAAATAAACATAGGCTATTCTTATCTCGGCCATTCTTGTATAGCGGCATTCTGATACACGGTTTCCCATATTCGAGATATATTTTTTATTTCCATAAATATAAGGAATTTACAGACTCGTAATGAATGTCAAGACAAATCAACGAATCTTAAAGTTGGCCGGGAGAAAAAAGTCAACAACGAAAAATCCGACAATCCTTTGCGATTAATCATAAAATAGTTTGTTGTGCATTGTAGCTTTAACCCTATAATTAGCACACGTGACAGCTAATCGTTTGCGTCAATGTCACACCAACCTCTTATCGTGTATTTAAAGTTTTAAACTATAGCATTGAGTATGAAAACATCTAACTACCTACCTATTAAACTAATTGGTAGTTCAATTCCAGGCTTCCATAGACATTTTCAGAAGAAAGTCGATGCCAATTTACGTATTGTATGTACGTTCGCGATAAAATGCGGAAACCAACCGTCTAACCCCTTATCGTAGTAAATGGTCGTGTATTGTTTCGGAACTGGGAAACTTGGCTTATCAACTGAATGCAGTATTAACTGTATTTATGCGGGTAGAATGTCGCAGTTTCTTTAAGAACCATATAAAAATGGTCTCTATTTAAATATTGGATAAGTAAAGGAATTGATTAGATTGTATAACAGGCATGTTCGCTATTTATGTAGTTAACATTAAACCAAGTTTGTATGTATACTGGAATTTCTACAATTGAATATATGAAAAATTCTATAGGATAGGAGTTTTAATAAAATTAAATTTAGAATGTATCCGTTACTAAAAAATAACATAAAATTTGAAACAGGCATTTTTTTTTCGCATGAGAATAAATAACGCATTTGTTTTGTGAATGTTGGCAATTCAAGATAATCATTTAAGATATGCCACAAACAAGTGGTACAAATAACAAAAACAAGTGACGATCTAAATAACTTGAAAAACGATGAGCGTAGAAATCGTTATTTTACTTGAGATTAAAAGACCTTGCCTTTCTTGGTTGCTTCAATGGTCACGTGCCTTCAACAGGAAGTTCCTTAGCTTGTAAATCTTACTCTGACTATTTACGACTTTTATTTGTAGAACTAGCTAACGAGTAGCTAAACCCGTGACTGTGTTTACCTAATCTTTGGCATATTGTTTACGCTGTATTCATTCAAAATGGTTTAATCTATGACCTAGACAAATGGCTGCAAAATAAAATATGTTTCATCCAAATAATCCAATAAATAGGTTTCCATCGACCAAGAAGTTGTTTCATTACACGGTCACAGGCAGATTGACAAAAATAAAAAACCGATCTGTGTATCAATATTAACGATTATTTGGATATTTTTTAAAATAAATATCCTTTGTAAAATACTTAGCTTTGTTATATGTATTGGATGATAAAGATGAATAAAGCCAGTGTAGATGTTTAGAATGTATATGTTACGCGATGTTTTAAACTGAATGCTTTAAAGATCTTGAGACAATTGGTTGACCCAACGTCGTTCTTGAATGATATTTAATTGTGCATTACGAGATGCGAGTTAGCGAGGACGGAATAATTATCGACTTGTATATCTAAATGCATTGCTAAGAAGCAACGTATGTAACATGTATTTGTGCAAGTCTAATTAGAAATGTTTATCGTACTTTATGCTATATACAACTTTCGTCAAGTGCGCATTTAAGACTACTCCATAAATAAAACTTTTTTTTTTATTATATATAAACGTGTTGTTTGCGCTTTTTTTATTACTAATTTTCACCCGGGAAACACAATTTTTAATATTTTCAGTAAATTGTGCTGTGTTGTTAAAGAGATGAATATCTCTCGATTGACGCAGTAAATTAGATCGATAATAATATATAATTTCTTGCCATACTTGACGTTGTCTATACATCAAGGAAATCCAACGAGGACATTTATAACTGTAATGAAACTTCAGGTAGCACTGACAGTACCATTTTGTTTTAACTCAAGTTAATCTCATAGCATCTTTGAAATACTTGTCAAGCCTATGGAACCTTTATTGAGCACTATGAGAACATGTAATTGAAAATATAATATGTTTATGAATAACGGAATTTACTAATGGCATAATTTTTTCCTTTGTTGAATAGATTTCACTTCTTAATTTAACGTCATTAATTTGCTATATTGTTCTGAATTTGCAAAACATAAGCAATAATTCGATAAGACTAATCAAAACGGATCATACTGCCTTGGTATGTGATATTATATGTTAAATAGTGCAGTTTAGTCGTTTACAATTTAATGCTATAAAACGCGAAGAACTTTAGCACCTATTGTTTTGTCTATTTGACGTTATTGTGTGCAATTGTCTAAAAATAAAGGTTGGTTATTTATTGGTATAGAATTGAAGTTATATTATGGGTAAAATTATTGTTACCAACATCGGTTTTGGAATAAGCGTTGCAAGTATTTAGTCTTAGTTCCCTAATAAACTATTGCTTAGTTGATATATTCTAAATGTAAACTAATATCAGTCGTTGGTCAAAAGTATGTGATATTGCTATACGTACCTATTAAATTTAGGGTGGTCGCTATTGCTGCTCTTACAAGTAAGTTTGTCAGTGTTGTGCTCGTTAAGCAAACAGTCCCGATTGTTGTTGTTATTTGCATCATTTGTTATTGTGAATGATTAGCAGACACTACCTTTGCATTGCTTTGCAGGCGTTCTGAAAAACATCTAAAATACGAATTGGCCACTTACCTGTATCTTTCCTGTTTTCTGTAACTTTGGAAGTGCCAAAATTCAGGATGGCATCATGAGTGCTGGAGTTTTCCTTAAGGGTATTCGTCGTAGATGTGGTTGATTACTAAATCCTAAATCCGTGCCAGTTAGGCTTTCTCTACCCTACCATTGTCAAGAAATTTTAGATATGTGTGTGTATTTGAAGAATTACGATTTTATGAATGGCTTGTCCTTAAAATTGTGTTCTGTACGTGACTTGTGTGATCTAATGGATTATGCGTGGACAATAAATGATGCCGTATTGAACAAAAAAATGGTGAAAAAGATTTTGGACAATATTGAAATTCCTTCTTTTCATGTTATTAGGATTTATGAAGTCTTCGTTTAAATGGAACTATTTTATACGAATTCATAATTGTGCCCAAACTCGATGAGCTCCTATCTGAAAGAACTCTTAGCATTTTTAATTTTTTATCAATCTGACCGCTACATTTTTACTGAACATTTCCCCCAAGTTCGTTAATCTAGAATTTGTGTATTTATGTGACCTTACTTCATTTATCGCACCATTTTCTTATCTATGGAGTGTAATATCGACACTTGAGCCACACCTACATCATATTTTAGAATACAAATAGCTGTTCTATTTGCAGCATCGTTTACCCACGTGTGACATAATGGAGACTAACGTTCTTTCACAGCTTTGGCATGTAATTTCATACGTATATAGGCGTTTGTTCGTTAGGAACTAATAGTCGTGACGACTTTTGTAAAATTTACACCTTATCTATAATTTTATCGTCCAATATAGAGTGGGCTTGGTTATTATGATAGTGTTAATGTTCAGTTCAATGTTCTGTAGTTTTTTCTTTTTATGGCCTCACGAACTTCATTATCTCCCTCTTCCCTTCGGAAACAAAAGTAAATCAAGTAATAGATATTTGGATTAAATCAATCCTACATACTACTACAAAATTTCATCCGAGCTTGCCGCCTAGGGATTTATTTAGTGAACCTTTTTATATCACGACTTACTTTAGAGTGAAAGGAATTTGTTTGTTTCTTTTTATGAACTGATGATGATTAGACGTGTGTTAAATGAAAAAAATATGTTGATGAATAAGAAACTACCTAATTGTGATTTGGTACGAAAATAATATACTACAATTGTCTTCTTTTCTTTTGCAATATCGCAGACATATGTATGAATATCAAAATCATGTAGAATTTATAAACCTACCATGTAAATAAATTACAGCTTAAGGCCTTTCGCGAAATCCCTAAATAGTTTACGAGGTGGAAGATTTAGGCAAGTATGACAAAGCGTGGGCGTAGGCTTCCTAAATCGCAAACATGTGACGTCACTTTATAACACCAACTTGTCATTGAAAGAAGTTTGTTGGATTCATTTATGACCCGCGTGTTAGCTATTAATAAATAAATTCCAACCGTTTTGGGTTACCCGGATTACATAAATATTGAATTTCGACATCTAAAAACTTTTTTATGTGCGCTTTTCAGTCTTCTGACACTCAAAAATATAAATAAAAATGTAGAAAAAATTGGCATTAGGAAGTTGCTTAAAATTAGAAAATTTAATCGAATTTTAAAGCTTCTTCAACATGAGAATTCAACCTAGAAAACATCTATTTGAGTATTGTAAATTACATATGTAAAGATACAATAAAACCGGATTATTAATTAGCAGAACAAATCCGTTGTCGCTAATACAATAAGACACATTTATATTCACTATAAAAATCCTCCGGAGTCACGTCTGTTTGTACGTTACATGTGAAATCATTAATTTGTCAGTAATTTAAACAGTACACACAAACGTTTTCACGTTGGCTTTACCTACGTCAATTTATATCAATTGGATGTGTCTACCCGCCAATTGAGTTCGTCAGGATATAAGGAAGCAGCGATACATCAATAGACGATTGTTGTGGACATATCATAGAATTAAAGTACATGCTAGAGGCGATAGCAAGACATCGGCAGATAATAGAGGACTCACTCTCGGTATGGAAATCAAATGAAACATTTATCGAGAACAGTGTCCGTAGTTTTCGACTTTCTTCATACTTCTACTAGCAGGGCCTCTAGCGCGGAAATTCATAAACCACTTTTTTTCAGTATGAGATTTGTCTCGAAATCGAGACAACTTAAAATAGACGGTTACTGTAGTGTCAGTGTGAGTCTGGGTTCAAATCGTAGCGCGCCTGGTTTTTAGGTCACATGTTTAGGAATCATTTGTCATTCTGTTCATCGGCGAAGGAACATTGAGGACACCGTTCCCGTGATCCACTTACGTGGGCCAGCGTAGTTGTGAAGTCTGCTTGATGATGATGTCAGTTAAAACTCCAAAATTAGAAACTGTTAAATCATAAATTGATATACATACACTTTCAAGGATTCTATGGCAACGTATTTGAGGAATTACTTATTTCATTTAATTAGCGAGAAAGAAAATTCACCAATATATCGTTATGTATAGGTACAATAATTTTGTAGCTCAATGTTTATTTGCTATATTTCTGTATAAATTAAAATCCAATTTTGTTTATTTAAATTTTAAAACTTAGGGCAGGTCGGAAGTCTGATTTATATCTATGTTGTGTCGATAGAGTAGTCAATTACAGTGATAGAAAAAAAAAGAGACCTAATTATCACTTGACTGCATCTATACATTGATGTTAGACTAAATGTTACATTACAGTTGTTTTTAATATAACATACCCATTTACTGATAATGTTTATTTATTAGAAAACAAGTTTAGTAACCTGAATATTGTTTTTATTCCTTAATCTTATGTTGTATTAATAATGAGTTATTGAATGTATATCAATGCCGTTCACACCCATTTATGAGACAAATAGATAAACTAATGGCAAAATTGTTTGTTTATTTATTATTTTTGGTACGTAGTCATAAAATCTCTTTGGCAATAACAAATAAATAATGTTTTAAATTTAAAACAATGTTTTCTAATAAAGCTCTGTGTTAGCTCTATTGCTACTTGTGCCGCTACAGCTCAACCGGAGGTTGTAGAAATTTAGCATCTAATCACTTATATTGTAAATCAATTCAAATTTTAAAGCTGAGTTTCGTTATGATATTTCAAACGAGTAAATGATTCGCAAATAAAGGAATTAACATATAAATTGCACGGCCATCATAACGTATCACAACGAAAACATAATAGACATTGCGCGATGCTAGTGCGGGTGAAAATGAGCATTCATGGCTCAAAATGAGCATGCATAGCGTAAAGTGTGCATGACTTGTAAAGAAAAGAGCACGATACATAATGCATAACCCAAATCAAGCGTGCATGGCATAAAGTAAGCATGCATCGCAAAGAAAAGAGATACGTAATGCGTGATTCTAGCGAAAATTGCGGAAAGTGAGCATGCATAGCGGAAAGTAAGCATAATATATTGCAAAGAAAAAGTAAATGTTGCTGAAAGCGAGCGTACATAGCGAAAGACCATGTTGCTTTCGAGCAGACAAATATTCTTTTTACTCTGAGAGCTAGCATGCAAAATTACTGATTGTTAACAGTATGGATAGTAAATAAACGCGTCTATATAAACAGAAATAAAAAAAATCTTGATGCTTTGAACACTTGCAAGAAATTTATTGTTATCTAACACATGGCGGTTTAATGAATCTAAAAGACTACTGTCTGTAAAAAGTATACTAAAAGTATGTAACTGAATAATTATAGTAACGTAGATTTTAAATTATTGTTGACTG
>DWTS01000110.1:0-13766 GCA_018250615.1 Oechydrus chersis rufus | reverse complement strand
TGGTCTAAACTTTATCCGCTAGGAAATTTAACGACACAACTTCCTGTTGTTGCAGTTCTTGAAGTTCTGGCTCATAAAACGCTCCATTTTTTAGAGGAATAGTGTTCGATTTGTTCCAAAATGCGAAACATGTTTTAAAAAACTTGCAATTTTTGCAAGTTTTTTTGTATTTATTGCAAAAAATTAAGCCACAAATCCTTAATTTAAGCCATTTTCTCTTTGTTTCAATACAGGAAAGGTGTTTCATATTATCGTTTGAAAGCCTTTTCAGAAAACGCTATAATATTCTTGAGCTCAAAAGAATAAGGAGAAAAAAATGGCAGAAAAGGTTATTGCACTGGCATGTGCAGCAGGTATGTCAACATCATTGCTGGTAACGAAGATGCAACAAGCAGCAAAAGAAGCTGGAAAAGATTATGAAATTTTTGCTAAGTCAGTAGCAGAGATCGATAATATGTTAGCAGGCTCTGGTTCGAACAAACCAGATGTGCTCTTATTAGGTCCTCAAGTTTCTTATATGAAAGCAGAAGTTACTAAGAAAGCGAATGCTGCAGGAGTTCCTTGTGATGTGATTAAGATGCAAGACTATGGCATGATGAATGGCAAAAATGTAGTTGCAGCTGCAGATGCCCTAATGAATTAAAAATAAAATTTTTGGAGTAAAAATATGAATAAATTTATCAACGAGAAATTAATGCCTCCGATGATGAAATTTTTGAACACAAAAGCCGTTACAGCAATTAAAAACGGTATGTTGTATCCAATACCTTTCATTATTATTGGAGCAATCTTCCTCATCTTAGCAAACTTCCCTCAACAAAATGTTGCGGACTGGATTGCACAAATTGGTTGGGCCCCTATTTTTAATCAAGCCTATGCTGCTTCATTTGGTATTATGGCCCTCTTTGCAGCTTTTGGTATTGCTTATTCTTGGGTGAAGAGCGAAGGCTATGAAGGCGCCTCTGCTGGTTTGACTTCTATTATTGTCATGGTTATGCTTCAACCAAGCACTATTTCAACAGTGACTAAAATTGCTGATGGTTCTGCTGTCGTGGGAGAGTATCAAGTAAGTGGTGTTATCGATGCAGCTTGGCTTGGTGGGAAAGGAATGATTCTTGCTATGCTTGCTGGTTTATTGGTCGGTTGGTCTTACTCATGGTTCATGAAAAAAGATATCCGTATCAAACTTCCTGAACAAGTGCCTGCAAATGTATCAGATTCCTTTGGTGCTCTAGTGCCAGCTTTCGTTATTACTTTTGTAGCAATGCTTATCTATGCCCTATCTGTATTGACAACGGATCAAACACCGATTGAATGGATTTATACTTTAATTCAAACACCTTTGCAACATGCTACAGACGGCCCACTTGGTGTCTTCTTAATTGCATTCTTACCTGTATTTATCTGGTGGTTTGGGGTACATGGTGCCACAGTTATTGGCGGTATCATGACACCGTTGCTCTTGGCTAACAATGCCGATAACCTCAAATTGTTCCAAGAGGGTAACTTATCACTTGATCATGGGGCACATATTGTTACGCAAGCCTTTATGGATCAGTTTATTACGGTTACAGGTTCAGGAATGACTTTCGGTTTCGTTATCTTTATGATTTACCGTGCGCGTTCTGTTCAAATGAAAACCATTGGTAAATTAACATTAGCACCAGCCTTCTTCAATATCAATGAGCCTGTACTCTTTGGTATGCCGATTGTCTTAAACCCAATCTTGGCTTTCCCATTCTTGATTGCTCCTCTCGTTTCAGGATTTGGAACTTATGCAGCTATTGCGCTGGGAATTATCCCACCGTTTAATGGTATCTTCGTCCCATGGACAACACCGCCAATCCTTTCAGGTTTGATTGTCGGAGGTTGGCAAGGTGCAGCATGGCAATCCTTGATGATTTTTGTGACAGGTGCCATATACTGGCCATTTGCTAAAAAATATGATGCGATTCTTGTACAACAAGAAAAAGAAGCATATGAAGCAGAGCAAGCTGAACAAGCATAACTGTGAGATGAGATTAAGCATTGACTTAATCTCTCTTCTATAAATGTAAACTCATCAAGAGCTGGGAGAGTTTACATTTATAGAGGGGAACTGAGCGTCTAAAAAAGGGGAGGATGTTAAGAACTGAAGTATACGCAAGTTCAAACCTTGTAAAAGATTTAAAGTTAAATCAACAGAATTAGAGGAAAGAGAGAAGAAAAATGACTTTAAGAAAAGATTTCCTATGGGGCGGTGCAGTTGCTGCTCATCAACTTGAAGGCGGCTGGAATGCAGGAGGCAAAGGGGTTTCTGTGGCTGACGTTATGACTGCTGGAGCAAATGGTGTTGAGCGCCGAATTACAGATGGTGTCTTACCTGGTGAAAATTATCCTAACCATGAAGCCATTGACTTCTACCATCGCTATAAAGATGATGTCAGACTTTTTGCAGAGTTAGGTGTGAACTGTTTCCGTACATCCATTGCTTGGACACGTATTTTTCCAAATGGAGATGAAAGTGAGCCTAATGAAGAAGGTCTTCAATTTTACGATGATTTGTTTGATGAATGTTTGAAAAACGGTATTGAGCCAGTCATCACGCTTTCCCACTTTGAAATGCCTTATCACTTGGTTACCGAGTATGGTGGCTGGCGTAATCGCCGCTTGATTGACTTTTTTGTAAGATTTGCTGAAGTAGTAATGACCCGCTATAAAGATAAAGTTAAATACTGGATGACATTTAACGAGATAAATAATCAAGCAAATTTTGATCTGGATTTTGCACCCTTCACTAACTCTGGTTTGAAGTTCGTGGAAGGCGAGAACCGTGAAAAGATTATGTACCAAGCAGCCCACTATGAATTAGTGGCTTCTGCTAAAGTTGTAGATCTAGGACATAAGATTAACCCTGATTTCCAAATTGGTTGCATGATTGCGATGTGTCCTATTTATCCTGCAACATGTAAACCCGAAGATATGATGGCAGCACAGGTTGCCATGCAACGGCGTTTATGGTTTACCGATGTCCATGCGCGTGGTCACTATCCAAGCTATATGCTCAAATATTTTGAACGTAAAGCCTTTGATTTGGACATTACTCCGGAAGATATTGAAGATTTATCCAAAGGTGAAGTAGATTATATCGGCTTTAGTTATTATATGAGTTTTGCTATTAAAGATCAGGCTGAAAAGATTGATCCAAGTCTTAAGCTAAATTATATGCCAAGTACAGCTGAAAAAATGGAGAATCAAGAGCATCTGGGAGCGCCAACTTTTGATTACATCGAAAACCGAGATTTGGTAAAAAATCAATATGTCGAAGCATCAGAATGGGGTTGGCAAATTGATCCATTAGGTCTGCGTTATAGCATGAATTGGTTCAATGAGCGTTATGAAAAACCACTCTTTATTGTAGAAAATGGTTTTGGTGCTGTGGATAAAGTAGAAGAAGATGGTAGCATTCATGATCCATACCGTGTGGAATATCTAAAAGCACATATTGAAGCAATGAAAGATGCTGTCGAATACGATGGGGTAGACTTAATGGGTTATACACCATGGGGCTTTATTGATCTTGTTTCTGCAGGAACTGGGGAGATGAAAAAACGCTATGGTTTTATCTATGTAGATAAAGACAATGAAGGAAATGGCAGCTTGGAACGCTCGAAGAAAGATTCCTTTGAGTGGTACAGTCAAGTTATAGCCTCAAATGGAGAAAAATTATAATGGAACATACAAAACTAAAAGCTTTCCCCGATAACTTTTTATGGGGCTCGGCTTCGGCAGCTTATCAGGTTGAAGGTGCGCATGACGAAGACGGAAAAGGTCCATCAGTTTGGGATAATTTTGTCCGCATACCAGGAAAAACTTTTAAGGAGACAACAGGAGACATTGCTGTTGATCACTACCATCGCTACAAAGAAGATGTAGCACTTATGGCTGAAATGGGATTAAAATCCTATCGTTTTTCGATTGCTTGGACACGTATTTTTCCTGAAGGTCGGGGCGAAATTAATCAACAAGGCTTACAATTTTATATGGATTTGGTTGATGAATTGATTGCTAATCATATCGAACCTGTAGTTACGCTCTATCATTGGGATTTACCGCAAGCTCTTGAAGAAGAATATCAAGGTTGGGAAAGTCGCCAGATTATTGAGGATTTTGTGCATTATGCGCAAACACTATTTACAGCTTTTAAAGGAAAAGTGAAGTATTGGGTATCCTTGAATGAACAAAACATCTTTACACAACATGGTTGGATATTGGCAACACATCCACCAGGAAAAGTTGATATGAAGCTGTTTTATCAAGTCAATCACCATGCAAATTTGGCTAATGCAGCTGTAATCAATGCTTTTCATGAAATGGATATGCCCGGTCAAATCGGTCCTTCCTTTGCTTATACACCAAACTACGCGATCAATTCCAATCCCCTTAATGTCTTGGCAGCTGAAAACGCAGAGGAAATGTTTGCTCATTTTTGGATGGATGTCTATTGCTATGGCGAATATCCTATTGTGGCTTTGAATTATCTTAAAGAAAATGATCTGATGTTTGAAACCGAAGAGGGTGATTTTGAACTTTTAAAATCAGCCCGACCAGACTTTTTAGGGATTAATTATTATCAAACTGCTGCCAATGCTTGGAATCCGCGCGAAGGTGGAGTCACACTTGGTAAAATGAATACTACCGGAGTTAAGGGCTCAGGAGGCGACCAAGGCATTCCGGGCTTGTACAAACGTGTAACTAATCCTGCTGTTGAACGTACAAACTGGGATTGGGAAATTGATCCAATGGGATTGCGTATCGCCTTACGTCGAATTACCAGTCGCTACCGCATACCTGTGATGATTACCGAAAATGGTCTAGGAGAGTATGACAAGCTTGAGGCAGGGCAAATTCACGATGATTACCGCATTAGATATCTGGAAAGTCATGTTAAAGCTATAAAAGAAGCCTTAACCGATGGTGTTCAAGTGATTGGCTATCATACATGGTCTTACACTGACTTACTCAGTTGGTTGAACGGTTATCAGAAGCGCTATGGCTTTGTCTACGTGGATCAGGACGAAAGTATGGAAGGAAGTCTCAAGCGAATACCCAAGGATTCTTACTATTGGTATCAAGCGCTCATTAAAGAGAATGGGGATAGTATCTAAAGTCGTTCTCTGTCAGTATGAAAACACTTGCAAAAAATCAATGAAAGCGGTATACTTAAGACTATAAAAAGAAAAAGAAGGAAAAATAATTATGGCTGATAAAATAATCGCTTTAGCTTGCGCAGCAGGCATGTCAACATCACTTTTAGTTTCTAAAATGCAAAAAGCAGCAGCAGATAAAGGATTGGACTACGAAATTTTCGCAAAATCAACAGCAGACATCGATAACATGCTTGCTGCTACCCCTAAACCTGATGTCCTTCTCTTAGGCCCTCAAGTAGGCTTCATGAAGGCAGAGGTACAAAAGAAAGCACAAGCTGCTGATGTACCAATGGATGTGATAAAAATGCAAGACTACGGTATGATGCGTGGCGATAAAGTCCTTGAAGCAGCAGAAGCTTTAATGAAGTAAAAGAACTCAAGACGACGAAATAAAAGGGGATGTAATGAACGAAGAAAGAATGGAAATTGTGATGGGAATCATCATGCATGGTGGAAATGCCAAAGGTTTAGCCTTTCAAGCAATCCAACAAGCAAAAGAAGGAGATTTTGAAGCAGCAGAAAAATCACTTCAGGAGTCGAACCAAGAGTTGCTCCAAGCCCATGATGTTCAAACAGATATGCTGACAAAAGAAGCACAAGGTATTCATACAGAAATCGATCTCTATATGGTACATGCGCAAGACCATCTGATGAACGCAATTACCTTCAAAGATTTGGCTACAGAAATTATTAGCCAGGAAAAACGTATTCAAGCTTTAGAAAAAGCGGCAAATTAATATTGATAACACTTTGAGAAAAAAGAAAAGTTCTAAGAGAAATTGCTTAGGGCTTTTTCTTAACCCTTGAGGGGTGAAATCTGAGAAGCTGTAAAAGTTCTTGCTTTTATCCTTAAATTTCGATATAATGGTTAATGTTGTGGCGGCATAGCCAAGTGGTAAGGCATGGCTCTGCAAAAGCTTGATCGTCGGTTCAAATCCGTCTGCCGCCTTTCGCAATAGATTGTATAATATAAAAAACTGCTGAATTCAGCAGTTTTTTTGTTTTTACCTGAAACAATTTAAAATTAGGGCTTACAATTATAAATGTGATCAGCGATAAAGCAAAACTTGGTCGCCATCTTCAAGCAGAAAAATTAGCTTTATAGAGATCGGTTTTCCAACCTGGAATAAATGAAAATTCGGTCATATAATTAAATCAGGCTTCAAAATGGCAAGTCCATAAGAGACTGTTGGTTCGATTCCAACTTGAAGTCATTCCTAAAAAATGCAGCTGTATGTTAGGTAGAACAATCGGTAAGTCGACGGGTTTATTAGAATTGTATAAAAAAAGGAGGAAAATAAACTGGGACAACAAGAAACAGCAAAACAAATCTGGGACTATCTTACGTCACGCGGATGGACAAAACAGTCAGTATCAGCTCTCCTAGGTAATATGCAGAGTGAGAGCGGTATTATTGCCGATCGCTGGGAAAGTGATAGAGTTGGTAATATGAATGGTGGTTATGGTCTTGTTCAATGGACACCAGCGACAAAATATATTGACTGGGCAAAATCAAATGGTTTAGCTTATCAAGATGTTTTCTCTCAATGCAAGCGTATTGAGTGGGAAGTTGCAAACAATCAACAGTTTTATCACCCAAGTATGACTTTTGCACAATTTACTAAGAGTACGGCATCTCCTGAAACATTGGCGGATATTTTTATTCGATATTATGAACGGCCGTTAAATCCAAATCAACCTGCTCGAGGTACACAGGCACGTTATTGGTATAACCTTTTCCAAGGTTCAACTCCAAGTAATCGTAGAAAAGTAGTTGATTGGTTCAATACACATCGTAATCAAATTACCTACTCCATGACAGGCTCTCGTATTGGTACAGATGGAACAGCAGACTGTTCGGGCAGTATTGTTATAGCCCTTAAAGAAGCGACAGGAGTTGCTTATGATTATGTTTATAATACCGTAACCTTAGGTGGTTATCTCTCAAAATGTGGCTATACGAGAATTCTAACAGGAAATATGTCAGGTTCTAATCTGAATCAAATGCAGGATGAAGATATTATTCTACTATCTGCTGGAAATTCAATGGCGGAATCAGGAGGCGCAGGAGGCCATACAGGTGTAATTACTGGAGGTGGCAAAATTATTACCTCGACTTGCTATTATACTAATGGTCAAGCTAATACAGCAATACAAGATTTACCAATTAATAGTACATATTTAAGTAGCAACAGTTTTAAGTACTATGAAGTATGGCGCAAAGCCGGTGAATCAGAAATAGATGAAGGAGAAATTGAAATGATTTTATATAAAGTAAACGACAAAAATTCTAAAATGAATGGTTCAATCTGGATGTTCAATGGTGAACAACTCACACGCTTAGATGGTGTATCAGCAGCGAAGTTTGCAAAAAACTTTAAGACTACAGATGTCAATCAAGCCGAAATGAGTTCATTTAAAAATATTGGATTCCGTACTGTAGGTGAATTTAAATATTAAAAATTATTCCAACCTTATGGGTTGGTTTTTTATCCCAAAATAATTAGTTTTATTGTTGACAAAACTAATTAAAAGTTTTATAATCGATTTTGTTAGTTTGGTTAAAATAAAAACTAAGTAATTAAAGGAGATAAAAATGGAAAAAGAAATAAAAGCCAATAAAATAAAAAGTAAGGATTTTTTGAAACTCATTGCCAAGAGTAAACCAAAATACTCCTATTTTGCCATTGGGATGTTGTCAGGGATTGTGGGAGCGGTACTACAGCTTATTGTACCTCAAATGATACAGCCACTTATTTCAGGATTTGCACAAGGGATTAATTATGGTCTTTTAGGAAATGTAGTTCTGGTTTACATCCTTTCGGCCTTACTTGGTGCAATTGGCGCCTCAGTGCTTGGATTTTTTGGAGAAAATGTAGTAAAAAGATTACGTTTAACAGTGTGGAATAAGATGGTTCACCTACCTGTAAAGTACTTTGATGAAGTCAAAACAGGAGAAATTGGAAGCCGCTTGGTCAACGATACAACACAAGTGAAAGATCTTTTAGCTAATACTGTACCTCAAACCTTAACAAGCCTTTTGCTTCTTGTGGGTTCAATTTTTATGATGTTTCGTATGGATTGGCAGATGACTGTAGCAATGGTGATAGCTGTTCCTATTGCGACATTGATTATTATGCCCTTGGCCACTTTTGGCCGAAAATTTGGAATCCAGCGTCAAGATGCTCTTGCAGGGTTTTCTGGCACAGCAAGTGAAGTGCTTAGCGAAATTCGTTTGGTCAAATCTTCCAATGCGGAGGTACAAGCGACACATTCAGCTGAAAAAAACATCAATAAGCTTTATAAAATCGGGCTTCGTGAAGCAATTTTTGATGGTTCCATGCAACCAATTATGATGTTGTTAATGATGTCAACAATCTTTGGATTGCTGCTTTATGGAATTCATCGTGTTGCCGTAGGAGCAATGACGATGGCCACTTTGATGAGCTTCTTGATGTATCTTATGAACATGATTGGTTCTGTTCCTACTCTAGCACTTTTCTTTACCGCAAGTTCTAAAGCCTCAGGAGCCACAGCCCGTCTGAATGAAGTTTTAGAAGAAGAACAAGAGCAGTTAAGTCTTGGAGAAAACCTAGATATTGAAGGCCAAGTTTTACGTGCAGAAAATATTAGTTTTTCATATGATGACTCTGAAGAAATATTGAAAAATATTACTTTCGAAGCGAAACCAAATACTATTGTTGCCTTTGCAGGTCCTTCTGGGGGCGGAAAATCAACTATTTTCTCTATTTTGGAACGCTTCTACAAACCAACAGGAGGAAAACTAACAATGGGGAATCATGATATTGAAAACTTAGCCCTCAAAGATTGGCGTAGCCAAATTGGGTTTGTTTCACAAGATTCAGCGATTATGGCAGGAACAATTCGTGACAACTTGACTTATGGTTTAGACGGTACATACAGTGATGCACAATTATGGGAAGTGCTAGACTTAGCCTTTGCACGCGGTTTTGTCGAAAATATGCCCGACCAATTGGACACACAAGTAGGGGAACGTGGAGTGAAGATATCAGGTGGGCAACGTCAGCGTTTAGCTATTGCACGTGCCTTCTTGCGTAATCCGAAAATTCTCATGCTCGATGAAGCCACAGCTAGTCTAGATTCAGAGTCAGAAGCAATGGTTCAAAAAGCTTTGGATAGCCTGATGAAAGGTAGAACAACATTAGTCATTGCTCATCGTTTATCCACAATTGTTGATGCAGATAACATTTACTTTATTGAAAAGGGAGCAATTACAGGAGCAGGTAAACACAGTAATCTTGTAAAATCACACCCACTTTATGCACAGTATGTTCAAGAACAACTGACCGTTGCATCATAAATAAAAAAGCTGCTTGCAAGCAGCTTTTTTATTATAAAGAACTTAGTTCTTAGCACCATATATGGAGTCAGCATCTAAGAGCTTGTCTTGACGGTGCATTTGATAAAATTCTTCTAAACCGGGAGTAACACTTGGAGCAACAGCATCAAAGGCTTTAGCTTGCTGGATAGCTTGGGTCGTTGGTGGCTCAGTAAGCTGGGGCAGCTCTGGTAAGAGAGGTTCATGGGACATCGCTGTGCCTGAGTAACTAAATGGCGGCACATTTCTGCCTTGATTCATATATCTGATGGTGTTGTTCAAAAGATAGACACGCATATTGTTTTCTTGTTCAATAGGCGCAGCTGGCACATAATATTTCCCACTCATATCTGGGCTTCCGACCCATACAGCGGTTGAAACACCTGTAGAGGTAGCAGCCATCCAAGCATCAGGAGCACCTTGACTACGGGCCGGTTCTGTGGCAGTATCGGGGAAATTAGAGAGCCCGGACTTAGTGGCGAAAGCATTCGGCCATTGCGGCTGAGCAGCTAAAGGCTCGGAACCATTGGGCTGTGTAACATTTTGCATGAGATTAACAAGCGAGCGAGCTGTTGAAGAACTCATAGCGCGTTGTGATTCAGGCTGAGTAAGTGGCAGTTCTTGACCATTTACCGTGACAGAAGCCACAGCAGTAGGGGTAACGCGAACGCCATCATTACCAATCGCAGAATATGCAGATGCAGACTGTAAAGGAGACAAATTATAGTCAATAGACATGGATTCTTGGTCATATTTGACAGAAGCAATACCAAGTGGCTGCATAATACTGTTTTTTTGCTCATTATTGGTCATGTTAAAGGTTTGCAGGGCTGCAGAGTTCAAAGAGTTACCAAGGGCAAAACCGACAGGAACAGGGCCATAATTATTCCCACCGTAATTCATCAGCGGTGTGCCATCAGCGTAAGTTGTAGCATTACCATTCAAGGTGCTGTTTTCATTGATATAGCCATATTCAAGAGCGGGCGCATAATCGAGTAATGGTTTAATCGTTGAACCTGAAGAACGGCCAGAGGAAATTGGCAATTGTGGATTGTCCGAATTTGTATTTAAAGCTAAGATATGACCTGTTTGGGTATCAACCACAGATATTGCAGTTAAAGTACCTTCTGGCAGATTATTACGTGGAATATTTGAGACATCAGGTGCGGTATGATTTGCAACGCTCTCTAGATAATCCAAGTGTGCTTTCGTAGCATATGTTTTGACAACAACCTTAGCGTTTCTTGGTAAAGCAATCTGGCCAAGCTCTTTTTGTACTTGTGCAATATAGGCTTGATAAGCATGGGGAATGCCTTGTGTATAACTTGGCTTAAGTGCGAGTTCTTTTTTCACAGCTTCGGCGCTGTCTTTGTATTCTTGGTCAGAGATAATTTTGTTGGACTTCATCACCGAAAGAACAGTCAAGGCGCGTTGTTTCCCTGCGCCTTCAAAATCTTGAACATAGGTTGAAGGTGCTTGACCCAGCCCCGCTAAATAAGCAATTTGAGCAATATAGAGTGGTGTTTTCTCTGAGGTAATCATCGGTGTAGAGAAAAGATTGTTCCAAGCAGCCCCAGGGCCAATGGTTTCAGGTGTCAAACGCAAGGTGTCGAGATAACTGGTGAGAATTTCTTCTCGAGAATAGCGTTCAGCAAGGCTATGCGCATCAATCAATTCGACGATTTTGCGGGACAATGATTTATCGGCAGTAAAACCTCCATGCGCAAGATTTTTTGCTAATTGTTGATCAAGGGTTGAGCCACCACGTGCACCGTTTGCGAGATGTAATTTCGTAAGTACTTCTGATAAGACGGCATTAGTTACTCCTTTGATAGAATAACCTTTAGTTTTACGGGAATAGAAGTCACTATCCTCAACTGCGACTAAAGCTTTTGTGTATAGTTCAGGAATATTTTTATCTTTGCCTGAGAGCTGTGCTGGAATGTACTTATAGATATTTGAGGAATCCTGAAGTGCTTCCCCATTAATATCCGTAATAGTAAAGGATTGGGAGATGGCTTGTGGGGAAGGCTTAAGCTCGATCGTATGTGCCTGATGTGATTCTTTATCCAGGAGATAGACTGCACCAACAGCACCAACAGCGCCTACAAACAAGAAGAGCAGAAAAAGAACGGCAAGGGTGCGGAGAATTATTTTTTTAGCCATTATTCATCTCCTTTCTTTTTAGCTTTAGTGTCCTCTTTTTTGGAGGCTTCTGTTTTTTCTTTGTCTTTTTTGGCAGAATCAGAAGAAGTTTTCTTTTCTTCAACTTTTTTCTGTGTTTGAACCGTAATTGTTTGACCTTTTAGAATACGAGTATACTGAGAGGGCTCAGGTTTTTGTTGAGTTACAATCGCTGTATCTTTCTCCTCATAGTTTGGCTCCACTTCAATTTTATAATCGATGCCTGCTTGTTTTCTTATGGCCGCAAGTGTTTGACCTTTGAGATTAGGCATTTCTATGCTTGAACTTTTTAACTGTTCTGATTTTTCGACTTTTTGTTGGAAATCTGTTAATTCTTTGATACGAGCTTCTACAGTTTCCTTCTGGCTGAGATAAGCATTTACCTTGTTAAATACAGGGAGAAAGTCTGCCATGAGTGAATTATTGGTAGAAATTTTATCAAATTGAAGTTGTGTGATAGCTGTGTAATTATTGGTATAGTTTACAAACTGTGTAAAGTTACTAAGGAGAGAGTTTGCATCATTGAGGGCTTGAACCGAAGCAGAAATCGTCGATTTAGAAACAGCATTATTATCTTCAATATAAGATTGAATGCTCTTCTCAGTCTGTTGTGCCAATTGGTTTGCATCTTGAATAAACTGAGACAACTGCTCAGCTTTTAAAGTTTTTGTTTCTGCTTGGAGCTGATCAATGGAACGATTAAGGCGGGCATTCTCATAAGTTTGAGCAAGTTGCGTCATTTGCTCATCGCTTGCGCCCAGCGCTTGTTGTAATTCGTCCTGATTTTGTGAAAACTGTTGTTCGGGAAGTTCGCCATTGACAATACTGTTGACGCGTTTTTCGTTCTCCTCTAACTTTTCCGCAAGTTCACTGGAAGCATTACTTAGGTAAACGTCAAGCGCATTATTTTTTAATTTTTTGATATAGTCGTTATCCTCAGGTAGGATATTCGTTGTTTCGACAATCTCTTTTTGGGACATTGACTGGAAAACAGGATAATCACGAAAAAGTATCTGTCGACCAAGAATACCAGCTGTTATGATGATGATACCGAGCAAGGCCGCCAGTATAATCACAATCTTATTAAAAATCTTTTTCTTCATTAAAAACCTCATAAAAATTAAGCTTAACATAAGCTATTGAACTTCTCCATTATAACAACTTTCTTACTCCGAGGAAACCGAAAAATATGATAAAATTATTAGTATGAATATCGAGTCAAAGATCAAAGATTTAACGGAGTTATTAAATAAGTACGCTCACGAATACTATACCTTGGATATGCCATCGGTTGAAGATGCGGAGTATGATCGCCTTTATCGTGAGTTAGAAACTCTAGAACACGATAACCCACATTTGATACGCGCTGATTCACCGACCCATCGTACAGGCGATGTTGTGCTATCAGGATTTGAAAAATATACTCATGAATACAATCTCTACAGCCTAGCAGATGCTTTTTCACGTGAAGAGCTGGAAGACTTTGATGAACGTGTACGTAAAGTCATTCCAAAGCCTGAGTACATTTGTGAGTTAAAAATTGATGGTCTCTCACTTTCTCTTAAATATACAGCAGGTAAACTTGTCGT
The DNA here is from genome assembly GCA_018250615.1 of Oechydrus chersis rufus. Classification (NCBI taxonomy): domain Eukaryota; kingdom Metazoa; phylum Arthropoda; class Insecta; order Lepidoptera; family Hesperiidae; genus Oechydrus; species Oechydrus chersis. The sequence goes on along the minus strand of DWTS01000110.1, from coordinate 444 downwards.
AGCTGCGACACGTGGAGATGGCAGTGTAGGGGAAAACATTACAGAAAATGTTAAACGCATCAAAGACGTCCCACTGGTATTAAAAGAACCTATTGACATTGTGGTGCGAGGTGAAGCTTATTTGCCACGCAAAAATTTCGTCAAACTCAATAAGGAACGCGAACTTGAAGGTAAACCTTCCTTTGCCAACCCGCGTAATGCAGCAGCCGGAACTTTACGACAGTTAGATACGAAAGAGGTGACCAAGCGTGGCTTGGCAACCTTCCTTTATCAAGAAGCGAGTCCTGCGACAAATGACACTCAAGAAGAAGTTTTGGAGTACTTAGAAAAGCTTGGACTTGTCGTCAACAAAGAACGTGTTTTTGCGCGAAATATTGATGAAGTCTGGGCCTTCATTGAGCGCGTGGCTTCTCTTCGGGATGACTTAGACTATGATATTGATGG
>DWTS01000109.1:0-13783 GCA_018250615.1 Oechydrus chersis rufus | reverse complement strand
ATAGGATTCAAATTATTAAGTAAAATTTTAATATAAATAAAATAAAAAAATAAATATGTCTATCTTTTAACGTAGGGTGATATTGATTTTACACAACATTCTTCACTGGGGTTCATGGAGGTAATTAGTATCATTAGTCTTGAGAATATTGAAACAGACTGATCAAGCACTTGAAAATAAATAAAAAAGACAGTTCAGTGCGATGAAGAATTTTATATTTCACAATAGGATTTTAACTAACGCATGGAAAAATAAGAAGAAGATATTATGCTAAAATCGAATTTTGAATCAGATAGAATGAATCTTTTTAATTTTTAAAATGAAATTCAAATTAATGAAATGAGAAGTAAAAAAACATTTTATGTACCTTTATGCATCGTAATAATTATCATTATTACATAGACGTTTTAGTATAGCGAAGTGTTGTAGTAATGTTGATCATTAGCAATAGCTCACATGAACGTTCGTGTAACTAATCGGCTTGACTTACAATTTTGCGCCTGTTACAGCGTTTGAAGGATTACAGCTACGGTCCATAAACTGTAATGAAACCAACTTGTCCTACTGCAAATAGGTGAGCGATAGTGTATACGATATTATCGTTTAGAAAACACTGAATACCGAAGCACTGCCAATTTTGAATAACAGCATTTTTTTCATAATAGTAACCTAGAATAGAGAGCTTTTTTGCGCTATTTTAAAGCACCCCGTGTCATAGGAGGCACCTCATTCTACATAATTATATTGTCTACCAACCTCGCTTTTGTGTCTTACTTCCTTGCAAGCGAAACCTCCGGTTAAAACTAGTTAGTATATAGATAGGATTTATATTGGATTAATATTTTTTTTATTATGTTTTAAGAATAGCCAACAGTCATCTACGAACTTTAAGCAAGAATTAACCCTACTTGAGTTATTAGTGTTACTAGTTACTACCCAAATTAAGATCTCTTTGAGATGAAAATCAGAAACTCACAAGGACTTCAAGATCGCAATTCATGAGGTTTCCTTTCAAAGTGTAGCCGATAACCACAACAAATTTAAAATATTTTAAAATATTTTCACTCTTCGATGGTGAGACAGGCTCTTTCCTTAACTAACCGCATCTTGCGAAATGCGACGTACAAAATTGCACACTAACACATTTCATTATCATACATAAAACGAGGAAATTTAGCAAATGTGTTACTTTAATGTTTACTATTTTTATAGCACGCTTATTTAAGTTTGGCCTGAATATGTGTGAAAAAACTTACCTAACCTAACTTATGACTTTCTCCGACATCTTCATCTTCAAAATAATCATATTTAGCCTACTTAGTAAATTTTGGACTATTAAATCCTAAACCTTCCTTTTGAATAACTACGTCCATTGTTGAAAACCGTATGAAAATCCAATCTGTAATTTTAGAGTTCCACGTTCAGACAAACGCGGAGGACGCATGTTGTTTTATAAAATGTTGTGTTGACTATAAATTTAAAGAGCTTTTCAAAGATTTCTGATATTAACTGCGCTCGTTGCAATCGTAAACGATATTATTAGATTTTATACCCCAACACTACGAAATATAAAAGGGATTCCTCATATTACGTATCTACGATCGTGTAACATATTATACATATGTCTATCGCTATCGACCTTGTCGATCAATCGGTAAGCATTGACCTCTTATTAGTTATGAATAGTAATGTTTACGTGAATCATTTGTATGCGCACGCTTGATCTCTCTGTATTAAATTTGATTTTTATGCCGTGTAATTTGATAAATGATTCGCAGAAAAAATTATTCGTCCTTTAAATGTGTTTTTAACGTTTAGTTAGAAAAATAATCGGGATAGGTATCTCTTAAGAAGGGTGTAAGATATAAATAGGACATAAATACGGGCGTTTTTGTTTAAACGGATTTAGTCAAGCCATCTATCACTAATAAAAGAACTTTTATTGAAATCTTGAAGCTAAAAAAATTACAGTAAGTTTTCCAACTTACAGTTCTCTCTCTAAGCTCAATCAGTTATTGTCTATGCGATTATTGCCCCAAAATCATAAAATAAGGGTAGAATTATTTTATGTAGGGTAGAATATAAGTGCTTACTGCGACCAAAAAGAACTACTCAATATTTTATCTCCAACTACACACCATTTCATAATATTTAACGCGGAATGATTGTAATGAGTAAAAACAATTGTGTTTATAAACACAACGCGTTTATCGGCCAACATAAGTTGCTACCTACATAAACTGACCCAATTCGTATTTACATTGCCTCGCCGCGGTAACAATGCAGACAATTTAACATCCTATTACTACGAGTATTTCGCGGAATAGGCCGAACGTTTAGCTTTAAATTGTATTTGTGTGCTACTAAATTGCGATTGCTTTAAAAAATCACAATACAATAATGTGCACGCACTGAATACCAATCAACCTTTATTAAGAATAAGTGAAATAACATCCTCTAGCTTTCGATGGTCCACAGCCGGAGTCTACTGAAATTGGCCCGATTCCAATGGTTTCCTCAAATCATAAGTTTATGTGAACTGGAAGTTGGAAAGCTCTTCCAACATAACAAAATGTGGCATAAAACGTCACGTAAAGCACAATTAATATGTTATGTCAAAGTAAAATAATTTTATTCAAAGTAGATCCACACAGAATTTACCACCGTTTCGGAAAGAAATACGTTATGGAGAAGAAACGGTAAGAAACTCCATACGTGTACATATGCATCTTTTTGAATACTTTTTACTTCCAATACAAAAAATAGTTACTATTATCATAAGCAGCCAACTTGCAAGTATAATTATTGAAAATGTCATATTCTTACAAAATATGGTCTAAATTTAATATACGGATTTCATGAATGACGTTGTAATAAAGTATATAACGAAAAACAGCCATTCAAAACTATGGAATACGTTTGGATTTAGTCGCATCTATAGCTTAAATCCACGTGTTCCATTTTTGCCAACAAACAGTGTTACCATTTACGACTGCATTATCAGCAAGAATGTACCAAATATTACTTTATTATTTGAGTTTGTTTTAAAGAAATATATTTTTAACTCAGAAATAGTTCTCCATTTCCCAAACATTTGATGATCTTCAGTAAAAAGATCTCGTAAGCGTGAAATGTACCTCACGTTTTCTTGTCACTGCAAAACATATAAATGGTTATTATTATTCTAAATATTACCTAGTACCTACGTAGTCAAAATATCAGCAGACTACAATTGACACTTTGCTGAAATAGGTTTTGGGTCCCGGAATATAAGGAATATTTATTTAAATTCACCAATGCATTAGCGTGTTATAATAATTATATAACCTTGTGCAAATGGTTAAAATAGTAATAAAATAATTAGACCGTTGCATGTGAGTATAATTCCGTTATTACGTTATTGCTTTAAGTAAAATAAAAACTATAATAAGTTACCATTCCATTCGCATAAAAATTCTTTATTTATTGAACATTCATCTACGCGTGAGTTTGAAAGTTAACTCAATAACGGTAAAAGACCAATTACACTCCAAATCTCTTTCATTAGATTTATTAAGATCAAAGACAGCATCTCGATTGGTTGAACGATAATAAACGATGAAAATAAAGGCATGCGATGGTGGTAAAGATAGCTTTGTGTTTATCCATGCGGGTATTCAGGTATTATGATGATGTATAGGGTTGTCACTACCTGTACAAATTGCTTTATAAAATAAAGATATGTAAAATGGTTATACCTCAATATTTTTGTTAAGGATGACGTTAGTCCGTCAGGTTTTAAACAAAACAACTCAGAAGCGAAATCAGAATTTAAGAATTTTCATTGATAGCAATGAAAATGCTAAAAGTGTAGCAAAATAAATATAGAGTCACGGTGTAGGTGGTTTTGTGAATTTCCCTATTAAAAACACGCCGATTACACTTAAAATATACTTTCCACGGGTAAATTGTGCCTCTACCCATACGCTGGACAAACCCTGGACCTACAGATTTGATCAGTTTAAGAGATCGAACTAAAGCATTCCTGCAATACTACCCTCCCTACCCCGTTAGATTGGCAGCAATTCGCATTAATCAAAACAAACGATATCATATGCTTGTAACCTGAACCAAATATCTTGATAAAATTACTTAAAATATCTTCGTTACCCAAAATTACCCAAACTCAAGTAGTACAATTGAGTACCTACTGTACCTAAAAAAATCCATTGTTATAAGTGAGTAACAATAAATACTTTTTCATGTGGACAACCCTGATTCTGGCAAATTTAATCACGGGATTCGATGGCACTGCGGTATTCAGGATCGTGTCGAAATTATATTCGCTGGCATTTACGGCGAATCTGTACGATAAACAGGTTTGATATCCATTTAACGTGCCGATGCTCAATTGAAATGTCAATAGCATATATTCCGCGTGTAGGTATGAATTGAGCAAATGATGCGTTACGTAGGTATGTAAGATGATTTCTATGCCCTACAATTTACTTTTTAAGAGACAATAATTTGATAGATTCTCTTTGAATTTCTTTGAAATCAAGTACAATCCTCTATGTGGTATATATACAGTCTTTTTGCTGTATAACAGTGTTCGAACAGTTTCCGTTAAAAATTGATAAGGTGTAAATATGAATAAGCTTTGCCTATGTAGGAAACAGTCATAAGGCGCAACAATCGTCGTAAACTTGGTAACAAACATTGGTTCATGAACTACAACTTATTTTTTGGCTTTGCATTTTAGTGTCATTAATCAAAGATGATGAAGAATATGATAGAGATAATGAAAAAAAATATTTCTAAAATATTTATATATGGATATAAATATTGTCGTTAACATTTAATAGATAGCTTGTGGGTTTGAACAAATATTTAAGATGAAGATAATTAATGATAATAATTACATAATGTCAGGAAACCGAAACATATTGTATTAGAAAAAATCAATGACGAAATTACTCAAGTGTAGTGTAGGTGTTGGCATTATTGATTAATTTTGCATTGTTCAAATGTAAAACATGTTGGTGTTATTAATGTACAATTAATAATTTCAGGTGCTCATTTACATAATTATCACAATGACAGTTTTACTGTAGAACTGCAAGCCTTAATAAAAAGGATCATCTCTTTTTTCAACAATAAAATGGTTTGTATTTATTTTACAGATTTTTTACAGTTTTAAATTGTAATTTACGTTGTATAAGCCACTTATATTCAAATCTGATTATCAAGCTGGCTGATAAACAAACGAAACCTATTAGTAGCTCATGTCCACTCTTTCTTTGCAAGGCTCGACGATATGGATATTGTTTATTATCCAAATTGTTGTGAGTTATGAATTCGAGATACGAAGAAAAAATTCAATCCATCAATCATTGGTATTTTTAACCGACTTCCAACAGGAGGACGATAAATAGCAGATTCGTATGAATAAACCGATACATTAGAAAAAATAGCGAAAAAAATACTTATTTACTTATAAAATTCTATTTAACCTAGGTATACTAAATGGCAATTATGTAAGTAAGGACCTAGGGCATACAGGCCTTAAATATAACGTAAATTCGCATTGAAAATTAATAACTTATTCAAAACAAATCATGCGAACTATATGCATAATAACTTTAATATTATTATACAAACAAAACACACTCCTAATAGTTGAAAACCACTAACACAGGAAACAGCATAATACCACACGCGAACAATTCCAACAATCTCGCGCCACAAATTGAATCGCGGGGGTCAGCCATAATGGCGTTGCGTGACGCGAAACAACGACGCTTATCCCATTATTTGTAATATTAACGTATTAATTTTTCATAGAGCCAAATCGAAACAGAATATGAAAGGATAGTTGACAATAGTATCAATGTTTTATATATTGTCGTACCAATGTAATAATTTTTTGTAGTAAAGAGCAGCTTAAAGCGTAATTTTTCAACAATAAACAACCATTGTTGTGCAGTCTGGAAAATGGCATGGGAGATTCTTATGAGATATTTTAGGAGTCTCTCAGGAGACGCGTGGATCTCAGTAAGACATCAATCTTGCAAAGGGTTACGTCGTCAATGAAAGTCAATTATCATTTATTACGATCACGTAGACTGAAAGTTCGCGAGACCCGAGCCCAGCAGTGGGTCAGTGATGGGTCGATGACAAGTAGCAATAAACACTAAACTTGATATCTGTTCGTTAGCTACTTCCATTACATAAAAAGGGAATTATTATGTTTCAAGTTATATGCCTTAAGGTCTGTGGACCTGTAATACAGGAAACAGTGTAACGTGCAATTTCCGCGCCACAAATTGGAAGGCGCGGCGAAACTGAGTAACATCAGGTAATATGGCGTGAAACAAACAATGTTTTATTCTCTTATTGAAACAGCATTTTTGTCAAATGGAAGTAGTTGTTAGTAGTTGATGTTAAGGGGCTCCCCTATCCTATCCTATCCCCTATCGAATCATATACGTATTAATCAGAGTAAATATTTAATTTAGGGTATTATGTGCTGCATAATATTATTTATATTGAATTTATGTATTCTACCTAAATTTTATTTATAATATGTTTATTTAGTATTTTTGTACATATTACAATTCGTGTTGGAAACCTATCATAAAAATTTCGCTATCTTTATTTTGTATTATATATTTTTTATAAATTAAATTACATAATAATTTATCACCTACTGCAATTTTTCGCCGTCTGACTGGTTGACTGGTAGAGAATGCCAACAGGAATTAAGTTCACCCTTTGTCACTCTATTTTATGAAGTAAAGTTTTTAAATAAAATAAACATATTAATGGTAAAGGTAAATAATGAAATATTAATATAGAAAATTGAAACAAGACTTATCGAATAGTGCAGATAAAAATCGACTTAAAATCAGGCAACTAGCCAACCAAATATCCGTCGCTCATAGTTATGCTATTTGATTATATTTAATCCATATAGGCTGTCAGCCAGCAGCTTGTGACAAAATTGTGTGATATGTGACAAAGTTATCAATAGGTAACATACTATGTAGTACCTATGTACCCACTTAAGAATTGATGTCATTCGAAATTACAGGTGTATGTTAGTATAAAACAAATCTTGTATAAAAAATATTAATTTGTCTTCACATTTTACATAAATGATGTTGCTGTATCACCAAACTTATCTAATAAATATGTATGTATTTTAAATGACTATCTTTAGTTATGTTGACTTCGTTGTCCGTCATTTAAACTAGCTACACTGAAAGTACTGAAACTGTACATAAATAATCAACACTTATTAAGCGTGCCAAAGTGACGTATCCTGTTTTATAAAACTTGTATATATTTAGATTAGTTATGTTTACAAAATTCTCGTAAAGGCATATCTTGCACGAAATCTGTGTAGCATCACACGCAAACGAGTTTTATATTTAGGACATATCATCAAAGGAATTACTGGTAAGTTAACATGGAATATACTTGGAAATACTTATGGTGATTTGTAAAAATATTTCTTATTCGTAAATGTGAACGAGATCTTCATTAAATTCAAATTATTGTTTTGCCAAAAATTATAAGGTAAAATCGCGGTCAAAACAAAGAAGTTAATGCTGATTTTAGTCATGATAATGAGTAAATGATTGCATGTAATTTATTTGTATTTTTTGCTCTTTTTGCAGTATAAGAATATTTGAATGTTATTCATGATATATTATTTGTATGCATAATATAACGTTATCCCAAAAACGAAGAAAACGAATACCTTTTTATTAGTTTTGGATTAGTTTGTTGAAAGTATGTTTAAAAGTGTATAATTCTAATAAAAAATACCACAAAGTAGAGCATGAGTACTTTAAGCAACCACTATCGCCACAATCATTTCTACTATGTCACTATGAAGCACAAGGATTGCTTCACAGGTTTCGGTTGAAAAGTCTGATCTCAGGCAATGCTGGTCTGATATGATGGTCTGCAAGCTTTATGGGTTTGTACGACGTTTTTGTAATAATAATATGGTTTTTAAGTACTGTTTTTAAATAGTCGTGTTATTATTTCCGAAATTTATATTGCTGAGTTGCATTATACACGTATTTCTGAACCTTAATCCAGTATTTTTAAATAAACTTGTTACACTTTTGTCTACAAAAGTGTAACAAGTTTATCTATATATCGCTCTAGCGATAAAAAAGACAGACATCGCGTGAAAAGTCACAAAGCTTTGCATCGCTACTAGGTATGTAATGTAATTCGGGAATGTGGCGTTTCGTGATGTGTCTGTTTCGTAGGAAATTCGTGTTGCTCCATCGGAATCTCGTGTCGGATAGCGCGTACTGATTTATTGCTTAGATACACGATTTACGAATCACCTGTCTTGTAAACTTTTGCTATGTAAATGCAACGTCACAAATCAGCAACACCAATAAAGCATAGTTTAGATTTAAAATAATGGCATCACTGTAATGCATCAAGTAAGACTTAGATAATATATACTTTTATTTCAAACAATTAAAACATCCGACAGCATAATAAACACACTTCGCACTTTTAAAATATACATTGCGTCAGTCTCTGAAATATATTTTCGACGCTGCTGAAACAAGGACAAATCTAACGAACCTACTAGCGATATCTAAAGGTGCATAACAGATTAAAAGTTTGCCTGCCTGTCAATGTGTTTTTAATTTGACCAAAATTGTACAGAGAACTGCGCATTAAAAGTCTGCCGGCCGATTTTATTCCGTCAGTTAATTGTAAGAGTTCAGTTCTCTGTATAATTTTGGCCAAATTTAAGATGTATCTTAACAGGTAACCGGCCGGCGGACTATAAGCAAACTATTATCTTTGGGCACCCTAAGAAATTAGACACATATACGATACTGAAGTGCAGCAAAATGCACTTTACTGTAGTTCACACAAAAACAGTCCTATAGCCTACATTGGTAATTTTTTATATAACTGTTAAGGAAAATCTAAATTTGATGGATTTTTTTATGTAAACTTCCAAAATACACCTTTGCATTGGCAATGTATATGTAGTAGGTGTACCCTATAATTATTATACATTGCCCCGCGGCAAATCGTGTTATGTGGCAAGACTTACGAGTATTTGTCGGCCTTGCCCTTTAATTTATAATTAATGATAATTCCTATAAGGACATTTCGGTTATGGTTTCCAATGTTTGATAGTTCAAAATGTGCAAAAGTATTATCCGCTATGTCCGGATGTCCCTTCCTACTTCTGCAAACATCATTCAAGGCGTTCAACATTTCATCATTTGGTGATCTATTTGCTATTTTAGAGTTGATACAAAAATTGTTTCACTGAAGGAATATAAATAGGGCTCTGGGCTGTCTGTCTCTAAGTGTTTGTGCAATAAAACAACAGTCATCACTCAGTGCTTGTATCGTAAATACGCCCAATATCCGAAAGATCTATATTAGTTTAAAAAGTGTATATTAGTAGTTTGAAAAGTGTTTCAAGGATTGGAAGAAGCGCTGGCACAAGTGCATATCTATTTGGGGGGTGGGGGTATTTTGAATGTGATTAAGTGGTCATCATTAATGTTAACGAATAAATATTTATATTATTGTGTACACACCTCGCATTTTGATATTTTTATGAAACAAAGTTCGACTTCATGGGGCTTCATGGTTCCGATAAGTAAATTCATTTACATAGTGGAAGTAGCTTTTAGTCCCTATCATGTTGAATACCCCCGTTCAAAGACAAATCGTTAACTCCAAATAGGGCCGAACATACCGTTGCAGATCACATACTTGACTATACTTTTAGAACCGCTTTCGTTTACTACTGCTGAAAGAAAATCGGCATTATTGCGAGAGTAATAGAACCAAGAATATCTTGCCTCCGAAGTTGATAAAATTTAAAAAATACAGCTACAATTTATTTGACCGCCCCTTGACTCTGCCCTGCAATTAGCTTGCAGTTACACTTATGAGGCAAGACACGAGTAACTGTCGACCTTGGCCTCACATTTATAATTACACTAGATCGTCCCACGAGCTGTTGCATAGCGGTTATGCCATTATGTGCTTGGATTGCCGATGATATGATAACCAGAGCGCTGATTACAATCTGCACTGTCTCTTAATTGTAAAAGTTTTAAATTTTTAGGTAAAATATTTCAATTCTTGTGTAAATGTTTAAGCGATATGGAATTGTGAAATAGTGGTGACGGTTGTGGTTGTGAATCTGTTCGGGGCTAATCGAGAGTTTTTTGAGATAAAATTTTATTTTCTATAGCGCCCGGAAAATTGATTTTATTACTAACTATCATAATACAGCCAAATGATGGCTCTACCGTAACAATTAGCTTGTACTGCCATAAGGAAAGTAATTCAATTATCTTTAAGAGAGGGCCTGGACCATAATCTACCACGGTGCATTGCGTAATGCGGATTGGTAAATATATAAATGAATTAGTAACATAATTTAAATTTATTTTATTTTTTCATCTTAATAACTCATTTGTTTACCTTTTTATTATAACTACCTATATTCCACATTTTAAATTAAAATTTATATTATATTTCTATTACTTATTTTTAAACTACATATTCTTAGAATACATTTTCAAACGGTTATTACACAAAGAGCACAAATTGTTTCCATGTAAAAGGTAATAGTTTATATCTATTCAAACTTAGTTAGGTATAGATACAGACAGCCAGTATTAAAGGTCAGATCACCTCTCATATCTTGTGACGTAACCGTATCATCGATGTCACATCTCAGCCAGATCAGCTTCTTCATTGTGCGATGACAATAGGGTTCTTAACAAAGTCTGAACGAATAAGCCGTAAGATAACCATACAAAGATTAGAGATCTTTTTACTTTTAAACCATCTTCAAAGGAGGAGGAGGCGATAGCGGAAGGACCAACTTGAATGGATTATCTATAATGTTGGTAGTTTTTTAATATATATTCCTTGACACTGAAATCAGTAATATTATTTTCGTTTTAAACCTACCTTGGTTTAAAACAAAAATAATTCCTTTCGTTATTTACTTATTTCTTCTATCGTTGTACAATTAAAGGATTTTGTTTAAAAGTAATATGTACCACAGTCAGAGAATTAAACGCTTCCGAATTCAAACATTAATGGAAAAATTAAATAATGCATACCCTATCACATATCCCTTAAGATAATTTCTATACAGGCCTGGAATAATTTACATATAAACATATAAATCAATTTTAATACACCTTTCTATGCTCACAATTAATAACCTTTCCACAAGGCTAGTTAATACTTTACTGCATAACACCACAATTATTATGAAGGAGGGAACTAAGAAAATAACGGCACAGCAGCAAAAACATGCACAATATAATCTTATAGAACTCCAAAAGAAATCAATTTACGTAAGATATCCCGTATATAGCGGTTGAAGTTGCTAAAAACAGTCTTGATGTGTAACTGTTAACACAGGATGATAAATAATCAGTTAGACCTACATCATTACCGGTCATTCTACTTGGACACGTACGCTCTAATGGCTCTTTAGATGCATACAGTAGTTTCCACTTAGTCGCTTCAAAATGCCGATGTCGGCAACTAGACAACAGGTTTTACAATTGATTTATTTCTTTGGTATCCTGGCTGGATTTCCATGTTTTTGTAATTATTCATAAATTTGAGTAAAAGGTAGTGGTTAACAATAATCGCGTATATGTGTTTATTTGTTTTTTTTTATTATTTAGGTTAATACCTATATCGCATAGAGTCGAATATCTCAAGAGCATTGGGCGACCTCAGTTAGTATTATGTCTTGATTGAAATTGTCCGTAGATAAGATAAAGGGCAGTGACTACTTCACTACAGAAGATGGCAGCTGTCAGCAGCAATAGATTTCTAGCTTCTTACCTTTAAAACAAAAAAACTAGGCTAATAAATGGCCTAGCCCTTTTCCCGCGGCTTCGCTCTCACGCAAGTGAGAAACAAAACAGATCCTCTGTTCCTACAAAATAATTCAACAAAATCGTGCTTCAAAAATTGAGACACACCGAGACACCGAGTGCCGTTTCTAACTCCTCCGCAGTCCCTTCAGCGTCCGCATCGGCGCCTTTGGGGCTTCTCGTTTGGATGGGATACAATTAGAGCTACTCCGGCGTCACCTCGAATCTTATCTATACCTTAACACACTTCTCGCAACTCCCTGTTTGTATTGCGACTCAATAACCAACACAATATCAATAGCAATACCCACAAACAAATACTTGAACAATCGCATCAATGACGCATTAAACCTATCACCGCGAACTCGGTGGGGCACCACTTTCACAGTGACAAAATTAAAACTTTCTAGCTATTACCAAACATCCCACGGACAGCTGGTGCGGCAGTTAACACGCTACGACTCCGTGACGAATACACTACACACTTAGCCGATGCCAGTGTCTAAAGACATTAGCAATACAAATAACCTTCATTGTACACCACCAATAAGCCAACAATTCTACAGACATGAAAAGAAAGACAGACTTTAGAAAGAAAGATGGACATGAAGAAGAAAATATAAAAAGGCAAGGTGGGCTTGTACCTGATGGAAAAAAGATAAACACGCAGTAGCGGATTTAGGAGGGGGGGGGGGATTAGGGGCTCAACCCAAATTATTTGATGCTATCCTACAAAACAAATCCTGGATCCGCCACTGTAAACACGGGTAGGTGTACATGACATTAATTTGAAAAGCTGGAACCAAGTAAAAAAGTAGTCTTGGAGAAAGAAAATATTCAAAGTACGAAAGTCTATATTTGTCTATTGGACTGGAATTAGCATTTGAGAAATAGTTATCGAACTTACGGATTCAAAGTTTTCACTTTTATTACGAGTATATGTATAGACTAAGACTATTACAACCGAAAAAGTAGCAGCAATATAATTGTGTATTGTCTATGGTAATCCATAGAATTTTCATTTAATACTCAGTTGCCCGATTGTTTTAATTGATTAATATAGTTAACGTTCTTCTAACATCTTAACAACTTGTAAAGACTCATTCATTCTTGTATTTGAATAGCATAGAAAACTAATGACAACATTTAAAACTGGTCGTCCTTTTCGAGAATTTTTTAACTTAAATTGAGTAGGTATGGTAATTTTATTACGTTAACTTATGTCATAATATATTATGTATGGAATAATACTGAAGTATGTATACATAAAAACAAAAAATGTATTGCCTTGTTTTAATAAAGAACTATCATTGTATCTTTTTACACATTTACACAACACAACACAACGTTGCTGCCCGAATGTCTGATTTTCTTGCGATTATATTAAGTTGAGTCATCTAGAGTTTAAACAATTACTGTCCCACAATTGGGCTCAGATTTACTCAAAATAAAAAAAAGTAAGTAATAGCATACCACGTTGGCAAATTGCGCATTGTAGACTTCATTTTATTCTTAAAAACATTATTTAGAACTCGAAGATTTCCTTACAATGTTTTCATTCATATTAATAAAGTGATAGTTTATTTCTAAAAAACAATGATACTCAGGTTTTGTCTCTTTACTTATCTGTCATTTAATCGTTGTTTTGACGTTGAGCTTTAAACGTCGTTTATCGTTTAAAGCTCTGGCTATGTGTTAGTACATACAGCGTTAGTTTTAACCGTTTCCACGCTAGATTAAGTATTTCTACAGCGTCTTAAATGTATGTCAAGTTGTCGGTATGCATGGGAGTGGCATGCTCACCTCACCGGCCCGAACGTTCACGAATACCTTTAGCTGACACGCGTTGTTGTTTTACTACACGTGAGATAACGGACATG
>DWTS01000108.1:0-13783 GCA_018250615.1 Oechydrus chersis rufus | reverse complement strand
CGCCCATGGACATCTACGTACAACCTCAAGCAAGACTAATCAAGCCTGAGGTTGCACGTAGATGCGTCGCTACCCTTAAGGACTAAGATGTTAGCCTCGGTTAAAGTGAAGCCGGCATCCACACCATTCAACCGAAACACAAAAAATGCTTCACGGAAGAAATAGGTGTTGCGGTGGTACTGTCAAGCTTTATGGGAGTCCGAAAACGTTCGACAAACGGGTTAGTCATCCTATCGGTCTTCATTGGAGCAGCGTAGTAGACTATTGTTCAGACCTTCTCCACTCGTGAGGAGATGCCCAGGCTCTGCAGTAAGCTTTACAGGCATTTGCACCAGAAGCACCGCCATCTCATTGCTGGGTTCGAAGAAGAGCCCTCATAGTGCCATTTTTTAAGGACCCCATGTCATAGGGCTCCCTCCCCTTATGAGTCTAATTGAAGCTCATTCCACATCTTGTACGTCTGAGGTAAGAATAGGCGCATAATTACAGTATTCGATTTGAGATCGTTTGGTAGACGAATAATCCATACGTTTTTGATTCATTCGTAAATAGTTAAATAAATACCTATCCTATGTTAAATTTTAACAAATTCTATTCAATTGTACCAATGCAGCTGCAGTCTGCACAATACACACCGCCACGTACGTCATTTTAGTGAAAACGCAACTTGCATTTGTGAGAAAGAGACGCAACGACGTAGTAGGGTTGCCAAATAGTACAAAAATAAATGATTTGATTTAAAACAAATCAAATCATTTATTTTTTGCACTCTCTCACTCTCTCTCTTTCACTCTCTCATTCTTTGCACTAAAATTGACAGTCCAAAGAACAACAACAAGATTCTTAAACATGTTCACAAAAGTAGGATACTTAAATTCATCTAAATTTTTAATGTAAATTTCGTTTTATAGAAAATCGAACCTGAGACTGCTATGTGTGACGGTGGTCATCTCCATAACAAGAAAACAGAATCCCCAAAGATTTGTTGGATATTAGTATCGTATATACTTTCATATGTATGTGGTGCCACGATTGACATTACAAACAGACACTTCAATTTAATTTTTCTGTATAGACAAACAGACGGCAACCCTACACGATTATGGCCCACGCCTCCTCGGGAATTAGCATTGTCCCATTTAAGGCGTGCCTTTCGAAGGAAACGCATAGCCGTCCAAGAGGTCGTTATCAGTCGATAAGATCTTTAGCACAATGAAATATTATGGATTTTTGATGTAATAAGTTTATTAAATTCGTTGATCAATATACTCGTGTTACTTAATATGTCCACATAAATATTTGAACAACTCACATGCGGCCATCTGGTCCCAAATTAGGCAACTAGGCCCTGTACTATCGTGACAGACAAGTTATAAACATTACATAGTATCTACATAATTATATAGATTCTAGCTGAACCGCGCAGCTTCGTCTGCGTATAGAAGATATTTCATGCCCTTGGCTTCGAAAATTGGTCGTACCAACTCAGAAACCTTCGTGGGCTCATGCACAACGACCTTGCTAAAGATCAGCACATGATCAAATGCATAGTTTACGAGTCTATAAAGGACATACAGACAAACATTCATTTTTATATATTAAGATAATAACGTAATTATTATAATGTTATTATATTAATTATAGGATACCGACAACGTATAAGCACTGTAAATGAAACAAAACACCAAAAACCGCTACAAACATGATTGAAATTCAGCATACGAGCAGCCATCTGGTTCGAATTGTGGTGAAAAAAAACGTCCAAATATAGTATGTACTGAATGGATTCATTTAAAATGGACCGATAAGTTTGAAACAATATTTACACATTGTGTAAACATTGATCATATTAAACATCTGCCTTATGTATCGGTAGTAAACACACAATAAATAAAAATCCTAGAATATGTGTGACGGTTTATATATTAAAGCATTGAAATTCATAAATACGAGTAAATCGAGAAATACGTAGTACAAAGTATGAAAAATATAGTGACTCTGTGTAGTATTAAAAATTCCTTGCGTAAATTTCTTACAAAATTTAATACAAGACGAATACGCCTCGCCGTTCAGGATTTATTCAATATTTATTTTTTAGTCCCCTTTTCAACTATGTTATCTAACATCAACGTTATTTGAAGTCTCCGTTTTATTTTCATCAGATATTCAAAAATGGTCTTCCATTTTAAACTTTAATCATGTTCCAGCGATGTTATCGTGCTTTGCTCTCGTTCACTTTTCTCGTCAACTTTAAAAATGTCTCCGGAGAGGCTTCTTTCAATTTGTTCGTACCCGAGTGGAAGTTCGGCGCACATTATAATCTCTATTATATTAGACTAGTTTAATCTTTCGAAGACTTGAAAACATTTCAATTATGCTGTCCCTACGTTATATGCCTCGAGGTTACTAGATCTTTAATTTTATACATCACGAATGTAATGTACATCGGTAAATAAAAGTATTTTGCAGATAGGTATTGATTCGAATGGACGTTTTTCGTTACGCGTAACACGGCTCTTTATAGATGTTTTGCTAGTTCTTAAGATACACTGTATATCACTATTGAAATGTCCTCCGGTTAAGTATTCCTTATATGATATCGATCCGTTGATAACGTTTTTGTTATGCGTAACACGGCTCTTTATATCTAATAAATTTGATTATGAAAATAAAAATCTCATACTTATAGTGCTTTGCACGTCCTCCTTAAACATTCATAAAAAATTGCTTCTAAAAAGATTATTCCCTGTCGCACTTGACGCACAAGTCGAGAAAACAAACACCCAATGCTACAAGAAACATCTACATTCACTATTAAGATTTCCGTTAGCGAAGTATCGAACTCGGAACCTTTGCACTGCAGACCGGTATGATGACCAATACGCTACCGTCGTTTTCACAAGGTTACATGCACTGAGGAATCATTAGTCTACACTAGTACCTTAAATATTCGATTTAAAAATATATAAAAAATGCCGACAAAACCGTACTTTATTTCTTTACCGTGTCACTGTAACTGAATGAAACCTGATAATAAAACAAAGCATCGTGCCTGCGCATTCGTATGAGATATTTTCGCATGAAAGTAATAACGGATGCGGTTGGGCCTATTTTTGATTATTTTTTATTTTATTGAACGTTGGCGCACACATAAACAAGTATTTTTATTCCTTACCTTAGTGATGAGGTAGACAGACCACCGTCACCTTTAGGAAAATAGTCACCGTCGCCTTTGGACACTTGCAAAGACAGAGGCATTGCCAATGCATCGCCGGCTTTGAACGACTTTGGATGACGAAGAACCTCATGTCATAACACACAGGGAATGCCTAGGAGGAAAGGTCATTCCACATTTTGCACGTGCGAAGTAGGAATGAGCGTGTAAACCGGAATAACGAACGAGCATCCAGGCCACTTGACGTTAAGTGGTCACTGACGCCTATGGACGTGTACGAACAACATCAAGCAAGACTTAATCCTTTTTTTGTACGTGGGGAAATCCTTATTCATATCCAGCTGCTCGGGGGAGCGCACTGGGTTATGTCAGAGTCGTACCTTTATAACCCCACGGTGTGGCACTCTCGCATGGGTGGGTCGCGAGGACTGTTCCTTCGCACGACTTTCGCGATCCACCCTTTCGGACAGCCGCCTCCTCTCTGGCCCTTAAACGTGAGCGACGGATTCTTCGATCCGTCACCCACAGGCCGTGGGCTTTGATAACCCTCCTCAGGGCGGCAGGAGTCTGGCAAACTGCCCTCTCCTGCGCCCTGTCCGTCGTCGGCGGAGCGGGCTAGACAAGGGGTCATGGGGTGAGCTCCGCTCCACCTAATTCCTGACTGAATTGACAACTGGGCGGACCGCCTCCACAGTTCTGAGGCCTGCAGATGGCGCGTCGAGGCGCCGCTTCCATCTCTGAAGGAAGACCGTTCGCGCCTCGCGACGCCAGGCCTCGACCTCTGTGGGCGCTGGGCAGGAGCCTGCATCCCGGGCCCCCACCTTCCGGGTATGCACTTCCGCCAAGGCCTCCGCCTCCAGGTCCCACGGAGGGGACCCCGCCAGTACGCACGCCGCCTCATGGCTGACCGTGCGGTAACCCCTCACCGCCCGCGTCGCCATTATGCGCTGCGGGCGGCGGAGCTGCGCCCTGTTTGCCCTAGACAGGGCGTCGACCCACACGGGCGCTCCATAGAGCGCCATGGACCGCACAACAGCCATATAAAGGCGGCGGCAGCCAAGGTTTGGTCCCCCCACATTGGGGAGGAGACTTCCGGAGAATAAAGAATATTCCTATCCTAAGTCCGATTAAGTAAACTATTTCAATATCTCTTGTTAGTCAGTAATATCTGTTAAGGATAAATATTTTTTTGTTACTTAGACATGTATTGAAGAAAAGAAAATGTAAGTAATTTTTTTTACACGAGCGTAAAGTAAATATAGCACCACGAGGGCCGACAAAATACTTTGTAACTCGTACTTTACGATAACAAAATAAAAGTTTTTATTAAAAAATTTCATATAAATAAGTGAGTAAGCAATTTAATTAACTCATTTCTTCAGCATCCCGGCTTAAAAGGGCACGGCCGTGACCTTTTCTCTCCGAAGTCTTCAATATATTTAATAATCCCTAATAATGTTGTTCGATAGAATTTATTTGAGTGTTTGTCCATCTATATTTGTGACAAAATAATATAAAGTGTACATACTATAACTTCGGCCGCAACTTCGACCGTGCAGAATTTAAAGTTTACACCACCTCCAATCCTGTAAATACTTGTTTTGAAAAAGGAATATTTCTATCCCTCGGGATCAGGCTTTTTTTAACAGTACCTTATGTCTTTTTCTGTACCAACTCCTGATCACATTTCATGATGATGTCGCTTGAATTCGAAAAGATGAATAGAATTGAGTGAATGAATAGAACGCCTCGTGTTTCTGAAACTGTGAACAAATTCAAGACAGATTAAATAAAAAAATGCAACTTACACAAAAATACCAACGTCAAAAGAAATAATTAAATTTAAGATAATTATAGGTACTAAGTATTTTCCTTTTTTGTATTTTATTTATTAATTTTGATCCATTGTTATGTTCCATGTAGTTTCCAATTATTGTTATGAATGATAAAAACACTGTATTTTTGTTTATGTTTCGCAAAAAATAAATATAAATACGGGGAACGACGTAAATAAAGGCTAGTATACAATCTTCTCCTAAGCACGCCCGAGGCGAAATCACGTCGTATTAGCGTTGTCGCGTCAAGATTTAACAAATTGAATGTAGCAGCTGATGAATCTGCGAACCTACTGAGGACAAACACACTGTTAGATAATTCTAAATATGGCACAATTTCTATTACAAAGATTTATTATTTTATAAATTGGTATAGAACTATGTATTGACACATTTCTCTCCCATGAAGCTATGAGGTTTTTTAGTTGTAGTATTCTGGATACGTGTAGGTTCTCGGAAAGTACCTACTTAACATTTTCTGGACCATTTCTGGACAATAATAATAAACTTAAACGATAGTCACTAAGGTTTTAACAAAAAAAATTAAAAGTTCTAATGTCATTCATCATCGACCCATTACTTGTCTCACTGCTGGGCTCGGGTTTCCTTTCAGAACGAGATAGATTAGACCATAGTGGCCAAGTGCGGATTAATAGACTTCACACACCTTTGAGAACATTTTGTTTAACTCTCAGGTATGCAGGTTTTCCCACAATGTTCTCCTTCACCGTAAAGCAAGTGAATTAATTTATAATACACTCATAATTCCGAAAAATCAGAGGTGTGTGCCCGGACCCCCGAGTATCCCGATCTCTGGTGCTAAATAAATTAATTAATTAAATGTTCTAAAAAGAAGAAAATGTTGTGGAAGTAAAGACTGTGCGTTGTCTGTCAATCAGACAGTAACGCAAGAGTTTTATATATATAGACAATACAAAATACGTGAAATAAAAATTAATCAATTCTAGGTGATACGAAGTTCACCGGGTCATCTTGTAGAAATATAAATAAAAATTACATGTTGTAAAGCATTAGTATAACAAAACATAATATATTAGGTATCTAAATAATCTATCCACTGGAAGAACGATATATTCACCATGTTGGCACAGCCTAAAAGCGAGACCTATTCGTCAGTGTCACTCGTGTGAATGGCCGTACAAAAATTGTAGCGCAGAAAACGAAAATACAGCAGCTAATATTCACATTGTCGCATGGAAATATATAAGATTCATGGTTATGGTAATATAAATATCCAGTTAATGTAACTACCCAGAATATAATTTCATTTTTCGGTGAAAATATGTTGTTTTCGACCACATTTTTGCATGAGACGAAAAGGTTCTTGTGATACGACTTAACTGGAGGTGGCCACTTTTGGAGGACACCGTAAACTCCATTGTACCATGCCGGTGTTCTGGGAGAGTCTGCTGACTCCTCCGTCACTATCCCGTTGTGCACAACGGTGTGTGGCCACACGTACCGTCGTCCTTCCCAGAATCGCTGACTGGACGGCTAGAACTCCCTGTCTTACGACAGACAGGGAATACCATAGCACTATTCTGGTCCCGATCTATACAGCTGGTATCAAAAATTTGCAATAAAAGTCGCAAAATTTTGACAGAAATGAATTATGCAAATATTTCTCGTCACGTTTTTATAATCAAGTGGGGATAATCTTCATCATAAATCTATTGCTATTCCAGTGCCAGGATCCCTTTTCTTATTAGTAAGAGTAACTAGACTTAATCTGTTTAATGCTGGAACCTTAATTTGTGATTTTACTGACTAGGTATATTACTTTTCTGTCGAATAACCGGTGCCGAAATAAAGGCTGTTGCGCTTTTATTGTCTCATAAAGTTCCTTTAACTAGCAGTCCTGTTACTGGCATCCCAAAGATTAAGGGCGCTGTAAAGCCAATTTATACTTGGGATATTTGAACTTTAGCCAATAATTTCCTACATTCAAAAGATCTATATTACCTAAAATAAGGCAGGATAGGTTCAATATTTAATTCCTAGTTTATAAAGGTTTAGAATTAATACTAGTCAATTTAAAATTCGGATAATCAGAGCAAGAAATATTAAAAATAGGGTTAAAAAATAAAATAATTATGTCGTAACCGTCGTCCAAAATATTTAAAATGAATGAATATTTAAACAGAGACTGGAGCGGATTAAAAAAAAGTTATCAGGTTTCGTTAAATCTGAGACGTCATCCTTTTGAGCACGTTAACACAAATATTAGCAGAACTGTCAATAACAATGTTCATAATTATAACGAATAAATCAATTTAAGTACAACTATTGTTAAAACCATACGAACCATATTTGTCATAAATGCCTGCAACCGTTCTGCTGAGCACGGGTCTCTCCTCACAAGTGGAGAAGGCCTGGAGCATACTCCACCACGCTGCTCCAGTGCGTATTGATGGAGACAGGTTAGTGGCCAACCTGTATGTAAGATATTTTCAGACCGCCCGTAAGGCCTCCGACACGGCTTAACTATGATGAAATGGTCACTACTCTTGTGAACTAAGATCTTCGCCTCGTGTAAAAGTGTAGCCGGCATTGACACCATTATAACAAATATTTTTTTAAACAAGTGCACTGATTAAATGGCGCATGCACTGTGCCCGTGACGCGGTGTCCCTTCCAGGAATAATATGATTAAAAACGTCAGGCGCACGGAACCTGGTCGTGGGGCGTGAAAAGTGGGTTTAGTACGAGGACATATAAAATTGCAAGTTAATAATCTATACATGTATTTTAAATTATCAATCATTATTATTATTATTAATCTAAATTATCTATATATGTATGCATTTAAAAATATATATGTATGTTTATCAGTTGTCTGGTCACCATTACACAAGCCTAGTAGTTTAGCTTGGGATCAGATGGCCGTGTTTGAGTTGTCCCTGGATATTTATTATTATTTATTTATTTTATTTAAATCGTCATAATTTACCTACGTCTAATTGTTTTGAACTCGGCTTTAGGTTCAGAGCCATTTTGTTATAGCTTAGAATCTTATTAAAATTATTTTAACATTACATTCCTTTTATAATATTATGTAAAAAAAAATGACTATAATGATAATTTTGACATTATATTGGGTTAGGCTTTCTTCGATTTATGACAAAAGCGGAGAAAATAAATAGTTATAGAAATATATTAATGCTACCCAGTAATAGGAATAGAAAAGTTTTGCCGCCTAATGAATGTGTATTTTGTACTCAATCTTCAGATAAAAGCTTTGCATTATACATAGTCACGATTATTACGTAAATTATGGTACGACGCAGTAAAATATATTTATGAGGAGGAAATTGCGAAAAATGTATTTCTTTTATTATAATTATAAGGAAGTTAAGTAACACAACTGTGCGTTTATAGATTCGTGTTATGTGTGTTCTCCTTAGTATGATCAAATAGTAATATGTATTGTAGCTTGTATCCTTGAATCATAGATTCGGTTTTGTTTGAAATCACTCCGACATAGAAACAGTCTTCTTATTTCTAATATTACTGCCTACAATCTTGTTGAAATAGTGCGTTTGTTTTGTTAACTTCTGTTTTTGATTGATTGTTGATCAAAGCTGTATGCTGTATCTCGTAATCGTTGATGAGTCCAAAGAATAAAACATAAACGTTCATTGTCTGTTTTACAAATCTAATATTAGGTTTTTGTCGTGTTCCGGTTTTGATACATACATATGTGTGTATGTATTCTATTTCAAAATAATTAAGCTCTTTAGCAAAAGGTCTAACCAGCAAATTGTCTCTGCCTCCAGCAGTGCGGCCTACTGAAACAGTAGTGTGCCATAGATACTTAATTAGCGCTTAGATTAAGCAACTGTGTTTAGTTACTAATAACTATTGCTCATTGCGTATTGGTAGAGGCATAAGAGTAAGTAGTAGAGAATGCTCCAAGCCTTTCTCACCCATCAGCCTTTGGGAGTCCACTACTGGGTGTAGGTAGACTTCTCCTAAACGGTCAACCCCGCCGATCCTGTGCCTTCCAAATCCAGCGGAGTCCAACTGTCTTCTTTAGGTTATCAGTCCACTTGATCGGGGAGACAATGGACATGTGGAGAGATGCAAGCAATCCTTCTCCACTTGAGAGGAAAGACCCGTGCTCATCAGTGAGCTTTAAAAATGATTGCAGGTCTAGAATTTAATTTCGTAAAAAACACTCAAAACCAGCTCCAGTAAGTTCAGCTATTTTTACGAAGGGTTATTCTTAGTCCTCAAGAATAGCGACGAATTTGTGTGCGACCTCAGAATCAAGTCTTGCTTAAGTTTAAACATGCCAAATGTTAGTTCGGCAATTACCACTTAACACCAAGTAAACTGATTGCTCGTTTGCTTGTATGCCATAGAAAAAAAGTTTTTTTTTAAAGGATTGACATGGAAATCCACGTCCAACCTCAATCAAGACTAATACCACCTGAGATGCGTTGCAACTCTTGAGAACTAAGGTATTAGTCATAGGATCGAACCATATTTATTATGTTCTACCACATGTAAATAGTTATCAACCATATTGGTGTTTCATATAATTGATAATCTGACCTCGGTTTTTAATGCACTTTTGTAAATACTAAAAAAATATGCCATCAGCAAAGTGTCAAGGAAGTGAGTGGTACTGGCGTCACTCATAACGAAAGCACGTAACTATTCAGATTCGCGAAATCTATACGTGTAGAGCGACGGCCTCGGCGTTAATGTGTTTAAGGCTTTATTTAAGTACAGTGTCCAATTGCTTAGTTATTTTTGGGATAGTCTCAGCTTGTAATAATTATTTTGGTGCGTTGTAATATTTCTTTACTTTTCCATGGTATCTATATATGTATTACGTACCATATTCAGTAGGAAATTAATGAATTTGAACGGAATTTCTATTTTAATTACTTCTTTTACGTTGTCCTTACTATTTTCTTTAATTATTTTCCAGACTCTTTATTTCCTCGTCTTACGTTGATTTCTTTATTTATAACAGGATGTAATAAGTTTTTTATAGGAAGGCATAATTTAATAACTAATTGATATGGAAGAGTGTAGTTAATAACTAGAAAAAAATATAAAATTGACATCGTCGCATCCTGCGTTTCGCAAAGAATGTCGCATTTTTGCCTTTAATTACTTTCGTAGTAGTTAACTTAAATATGTATTTTAATTTTCTAAATTTCCATCGAAGCGTGCCTAGCCCCGCAAGCAGAGTTTAACGTAAACGATCAACAAACTTGAGCAGCGTCAGATATGGTCAGGAGTCGGATGGGTGGCAAATTTCAAGTGCGCGGTATTGGGCCGATGACCGCTAGAGGCAAGGCGCCGCTGCCGGATGGTATCGATAGATAGCAGTCTCAGTAACACCTATCTCCGTCAATCCGCATTGGAGCAGCGTAATGGACGAGTATTCTCAAGGCCTTCTCCACTTGCGGGGAGAGTGCCTTAGTAGTGGTCCATAAAATGGGTTGCAGACAGGCAAATTTCCCTTGTATTAATTATAACTAACATTAAAGGCATGTCCGGTATTTATATATAAAGCACCTAGTCACTGAGAGTTACACAACTGGTTGGCGCCAGGCGACGCGCCAGTGGCGTTGCGTTTTGCGTTTTGCGGGAAATCGCCGACTGGTCGCCACCGCGAGGGTTACCAACCGTACGTACTATGATATATATTATTTTATAATGTACGTTGAAATGGAGTTTTCGTACTATATAGTAATATCTAGAATGTTGAAAAAGTATGTACGCAAAAATATATATTTCAGTATGACAGTACATTTCCCAATATTAAAATAAATAACCAATAAACTTACCTACATACACACATATATAACGATGGAACTTTTATGACAATAAGAAAAGATAAAAAAAAATATGCAAGAAGTGAAGAATAAACATGTAAGTGGATAATCTTTTAGATTTATTTATTTGCCATTAAATACAACATTTTCTCATAGCTTATTAAAAAAAAACCATATAATTAAATAAAAAGCGTTGGCAACCCTAGCCACCGCCCGTAATTGCAACGCCCTAATTGTTCCGTTGATGCCTGACTGACCGGTAGCCGGTGTTGTCTACACGGATTTTTAAAGTTCCATCGGAATTCTTTACGAAACTCTCAATCAAGCACATACATTTGTTTCGTCAATCGTGACGAAACGCTTGCTAATAAATCGTAGCCCGGATAAAGTTATCACACGTTGTTTATACGAACAACGTGTAAAAACTTCACAATATCAGATGGGAATTCAACGGAAACGGAAAGGAACTATAGTCCAAGTCTATTTTTAACCCCGACGGAAACAGGGGTATTATACGAGTAAGTTTGACGTGTGTCTGTATCTATATGTATCTGTGGATCTGTGTATCTGTATGTCTATCTGTAGCACCATAGCTTTCAAATAAATGGACCGATTTTAATGCGGTTTTGTTCGATACTTGATTTGATCAAGATATTATTGAATACAATACCACCCATGTGTATACACATATAAATATACTTAGTGTAACCTTCTTGGTGTTTTATAAAATAGCTTGGACCATACAACGCTTCAAACAGTTCTCTAGCTAGACTAATTATAAACCAAGATTCCTATTTCCGTCGTAAATTCCATTAACACGGCAACACCACCGTTGCATACGTTTGCAATTCATTACTTGTTCTCTACGTCCGACTCCGACGTGAAAATGTTTAAAGTAGATCCTGTCTGGTAACTCTTTAGGGAGTGGCGCCTGCCCGTCACCGATCCATGGCCGAGTAACATCGTTCAATGTTTATCACAGCTTAGTTGTTAGTTGCTAGGCCAAGTACGACTTTCATAATTCCGTCCGATCTGTTTACGATTGTGGCAAGTTTACTTGCGATGCGTAATGCAACACTCGTAGTATAATTCTTCCGGCGTAGGTTTAGAGGTTTTAGTTTAGTTTAGTTTGTAGTTTAGTTTTTGAGGTAGTTAGTCTAGTTCTTGAGGATTTTGTTGAGGATTCCATAATAACATACTTAATCATGTATGTTTTGCTAGTTTTTGGGGATTTCAAACGCGTATACGAATTCTCTCTCGTATTTTAGATATGTTGCTGAATATCAGACGACCCTGCAATCTATTAGATATGTTATTTAGTAAAGCCTAATAATATAGATCTTTCTTACGTGTCTTCGAATACAAATACCTTGAAATATTTTATTATATAAGTGCCTACATGACGTACGTCAGGTACGTGTTATCGCCTAACAATCTAACGATAAGGATTATTACTTGTAGGATTAAGGAATAGGATGTGAAAGCTTTACATCCTATCCTTCAAAATAGATGAAAGCAGTGTTTAGCAGTGCTTCTATAAAGTATAAGTACGCCAGATACCTTCGAACAGTAATAACTCTAATTTAATAGGTATGTTTGCGCAGAAATACCTAATTAGTATCTACTGCCACTTTAAAGGAGGCCAAGTTAAGGTAGTCCAATTTTCCCTCTGAGATATTAACCCGGGACCACCTACGTGGATTACATTGACATTGAGCCGTATGAATCGTTAATAGTAATAAATCGGTCTACATGTCGTACATACCGTGTACCACTTAACTTGATCCAATGGTTTTATCAAAGCGACCCGTACTGGAAATGATTAATGCATGATTTCTATAGTAGCCTAATACTGTTATTTTACGGAAAAGCATTTGCAGTTAGTTTCAGGAAAACGTTTATGAGGCTAGTCTTTTATTCAACAGCGCAGTTGCCTCTACAGATAAGGCTGGCGTCATTCCAGTTGATATGCAATGGACGGTTTAAATGTTAAATATGATGTAAGTTTTGTGAGGAGATTTTGTTTTAGCAAACAAAAAACCCATTTTGTTACTCTTTTGTAGTGCAGGCAGACTTGAGTGCTATCGTGACCTCACTGTTGATGAATTTTGTGATTCTTACTACAAAAATTATGTTAAATAAATATTACAACAGGTCGTAACGGATATGGTTTTTCATTTTGTAAAGGGAGTAACGAAGCACGAAGCAAGCTAGGAAAGTTACTGCTGCCCATAGTCATAAAATTCTGTCTGAGGTAGGTACGTCATCGATGCCAACTCGAGGAGTAAGTTGAAATATTGGAACAAATAAGTACTAACTAGTACTACAATAACATTTAGGACTCAGTGTTATCATTAACAGGACCGCGACTAAAATATAGGTAGGTACTTAGTGGTCCAACCATCCTTTGCAATTTACCTACATAAAAACTCTACCTCCACGCTCCAAAATGGTCATGTATTAAATAAAGTAGGTTTGTATGTTAAAAATATGTTTATCGCAGGTTTATAGGCCGATCATAATTCTTCGCTACACCGTTACTTAAAGAGTCAATTTGAGTATAACGTCTTCTGTTTCTGAAAATCCACCAGCAAACCTACAATATTTGGGTCACATTACAAGCCGTCTCGTTTACAAAACACGATACGCATCTCAATACCCTATGTTTATCCTTCGAACATAAATTTTGTATTAAAAGGAACCGCTAACGCTGCGTTCACATTATGGCATTGTGCGTTTCAACTGCAATCGGTTATTAATCGTTTTTTTTATTATTAATCACATTTGAATCATTTATTCAGCTGTAATGCAATACATTAAAGTTGTATTCGTTATTAAGTAGTTAGGTACATCATTTCTTTAATAAATAAATAAAAACTTTAAATAGTAAATAGTAAATACCTATTACACTTTAAGCGCCGATCATATGTCCGTGACCGCGTAAATATGTGAGTTTG
>DWTS01000107.1:0-13830 GCA_018250615.1 Oechydrus chersis rufus | reverse complement strand
AAAATTGTTTTATTTCTATATCTATGTTATATATCTATTTCTATATATTGTAATTTTCTATAATTTTCGCGTTATAATTTCTATTCGATACGAACAAAATAGTCCAGCACGTGAAACAAAACATAGTCCATAGAAAATGTATGGAAAAATTAGACAGGTCTGGTGCGGCGCACAGGCGAATTAAAGATCGAGGATTGACAAAATTTGCGGGTTGCGGTTACCGGTTATATATATTGTGTAAGACAAACAATTTACACGGATTATAATTACCATGGTATTATCGAAGTGCACTGGCTTTATGATCCACTAGCTGCTACTGGTAGTGAAACATAAAAAGGGTTGCAGTGCAGCCGCCAGCCAAAAATTTAACAAATATAAATTTACAATATGTTTAAATATAAAAATAACAATGTAGACAATGTTAAACATTTTATTATTTATATTTCTTAGTTTATTTACAAAATATACTTTAGAGAATAACTATCACATTCATAGATCCCCATTATCATTATCGGGGGGTGCCATGGTTAAATCAGTTACATCTTTAACAATCATATGAGCTATTTGCCATGCCATCTCTTCTTCAACTTTGGATGTACTTGTTGGCACAAATTTGCTCACCATTTTTTTCAAAACAGATCTATCTTTTTTATCTGGGTCAGGTTCAAACTTTGACTCAAATCTACCTAAACTGTTTATTCTTCCTAGACTTAAACCGTCATGTTTTTTTCTTTGCCATAATGCATCAGCATTATAAAGCTGGTTTGAATCTATAGACATATCAGGTACAGAATGGTTTCGTTTCTTTCTAAAAAAGGGATCCCCCATGGCTAATAGAGTATTTTGTGTGCTTATACTAAACTCGCTACTGCAGTCTGAATGTGACTTGAATTTGGAAGACCATAATCTATCTACAGAATGTACCATTTCTGACAGGTAAGAATAATATAACTCCGATTCTAAAAATGTTTTAACATAATTTGATAGTGTTTTAAATACTACTTTAAATGGTATATCAAAGCTGGTAGCAAGAGGACCATTTTCTGTGCATATATCACTTTCCACTTTCAACCTTATTTCAGTAGGAAATCCGATGGGATTTGTAGCCTGGAGAGAAAAATATTTATCATACAGTATAATAGCATCCCCTTGCATCTGTTCTGTGTTTGAGTCGATATTGTTAATAACATTGTCTCTAAAATGCATAACAGCCATTAAAAATTCTAATAATATACTGCAAGATTCTTGCTCTAAGTATTCTGTGAAGTAGAATAATATAGTTTCATTATATAAAATATCAGCAAGCTCAATTGAGCCAGTAGTTAAAATATCTATTTGTGCTTTCACATATAGGGGGCTATTTTGAAATTCTTTGAAGTTTGCTTCCATTTGTTTGAATAAAGCATCTTGAACAGGTTGAAAACAGTCTTCTTTTATTTGTCCCTCAGGTTGGCATATATTAGTTATTACTGATTTTCTCAAGTCATCAGGCAACTCTAACTTATTTGGTGCTTCTAATGCTACATACTTTTTGAATAGGTTAATGGCTTCCTCTGTTAGGTTCACCATTGGTGCTTGTTCACACAGGTTATAACTTTCTGCATTGGTTGTATGTTCTGCTAAATTCCCACATGAGCTTGTTGAACAGTCTATTTTGTTTTGCTTCAAGTTACTTGTACTGGATCTCCAACTGAATCTACGTGACATTGAGTCTTCATCTTTCTGTTGTACACGGCCAGTACATTGAACATCAAAACTTTTGGTACGACTTATCTGTACAGGCTTTTCAACATCATTTATTTTATTTTTAAATAATACTTGGAACTTAAAATTGTCAAGCTCCAGCCAACACCTAACCAATAGGTGTTTACCAATAGTTTCCATAAATAAGATAAAATATTTTATCGCCTTTTTGTCAACAAGGATGTCATGTAATGTGAAAGATAATTTCGATTTCTTCTCAAATATATTTGATTGGCCTGTAAAAGATTATTGATTTAAAGTACATACTTAATACACATATCATATCATTGTTATATAAGAATAAAAAAAAAACAACGCTTACATTCGTATTCACTTCCCAATTCAAAGTTTAGTGAAGTACTAATACCAGAGTGTAAAATTTTGTGTTCAGGTGGTCGCACCGGGCAGCCTGATTTACCTTTAGCTGTAATACAATGCGACTTGTTAACTAAACGAACATCGTAGCGCAATCATCGTATCAGCAGTAGCAATAACTATGATGACCAATTACAAAGAGTCTTACCTGCACTTTTCCAAAACTTAATCATGATTTATTACATATCTCGTCTATTGTGTGCATATGAACAATGACTTATAGCAAAACTACACCATACAAGTTTTTTGTAATTACTCCCGTAAATGTAAACAATAACAAAATGGTCGTTTTATTTTGTAAATAGTGTGTAACAAGATACACACGTTACATATTATTCGAGCCAGTACTGACGTGTGACGTCTGACGTTTTTCAATCGAGTGTTTGACATTAATGACATTTTCTCATTGTCATTTTTTTTGTGAATGGCATCGCGCTCTTTTGATCATTTTGCTAATGTCAAGTAAATATTCTAATATTCTATTAAGGTCTCAACATCTGCAGGCTGAAGAATGTGCAGGCCATATCGGAGGACCGATGCCCGATGGCGAAAGAAGGTCCTCTCGGCAGAAGGAGCACAGGCTGCCCCCCGACAAGGTGGACTGATGACCCGAAGAAGACAACTGGACTCGGCTGATTCCGTACAGCATTGGATTTTGAAAGGCTGAAAGTAAGTATGTAAGTAAATATTTGCATTTCTACTGTTTGTCCGATTCCACCTAAACCAGGCGAAGTACAGTTAGTCTAGTCGTCAAAGTCTGTCAAGAAAGTCATGACAAAAGGAGAGCGCTGATACTGATGTAAAGTGTTACATGAGTAAAATAATATATAAATGGTAACCGTATAATGATTTTGATCAGCGCATGCGAAACGTGTGTATTTAGTAACTTTTTGGTACATCTATACCGGTTCCTCCAGCTGATACTATGATATGTGATAGGTCTGAGAGATCTATTTTTCATACCCCTAAGTGAAAAGAGTTGTCCACCACTAATATTTTTTTTAATTTTTGAACATTTTTTTAAATTTTTATTTTTCTATGATGTGGCATTACGAAATACATTCAACCCTAAATTTTTAGTTTTCGATCACCAACCCCTATTTTTTAATAGTAGTTTTTTAGTAATTTAATCATTTTTCATCCCGCTCGATAACTGATCAATCGTCTGGGTAGAATAAAATTTCAGGGTTTTATTTTTTTCCCGCGGAACCCTAATTTTATTCTAAACTAAAAGTAGCCTAAGTTACGCCTTATAAAATTAGATATCTACCAGTGAAATTTCCGTTGAAATCGGTCTAGCCGATTCGAAGTTTATCCGGAACAAACAGAAGTATTGATTTATTTGTTAAATGGTCCTAGATAAGACGGCGGTTACGTTGTATACACACACACGGTTCCCCAGGGGTCCACGGACCATAGGTTAAAAAAACCGTTTAAAAAAACACTGGTTTACATTAACTAAGAATGATCATACATAATTATGTGGTATGGAATAGCAGATATATGCGGTCCATCTGATGTGCCATCAATGAACACGTCACACGCACACAAGTGGGACATTCTGAGTCAGAGGTGCTGACAGAATAGAAGTTGTTAAAGGTTAACTTCACGACTAATTTGGAACTATGTTTTTTATGTTATAGGAGTAGCGAACGCGAGTGTAGGCACCTGGTGTTAGTAGTAGTCATCTGGTCGCTGCCGCCCATGACACCACTTACATCTACGTCAACCTGAAGCAAGACTAATTCTACCTGAAGTCGCAGGTAGATGCGTCGCTATTCTAGAGGACTAAGGTGTTGACCTGTTGGCCTCACATAAAGTAAAGGCGGCGTCGACACCTTTAAACCGAAACACAAAAATTGCTTCACCTACCTGTGGCCTACCTACTACCCCGGTCGAGCAATATAGGTAGAACCTTCAAGTTTTTTTTTTAATATATAGTTAAAGCCTAGCGAAAAGGCAGGCGGGCCATTTGATGGTAAGTGGTCAACGCCGCCTATGGACATTTGCAACACCAGAGGGAGTGCAAATGCTTCAC
The DNA here is from genome assembly GCA_018250615.1 of Oechydrus chersis rufus. Classification (NCBI taxonomy): domain Eukaryota; kingdom Metazoa; phylum Arthropoda; class Insecta; order Lepidoptera; family Hesperiidae; genus Oechydrus; species Oechydrus chersis. The sequence goes on along the minus strand of DWTS01000107.1, from coordinate 9,674 downwards.
CGACCTTCGAGGAGAACTCTTTTAGCACTCGGAGAATACCTCAGGAGGAAGCTCATTCCACATATTGCACGTGCGCGGAAGAAATGACTGCGCAAACCAGACCGTAGAGGTCCGCCACGAGTCCAGTTGATGTGGATGAAACCTTGTGCCTAGTTCTCTCCTCCCTAGTAGATCATAGCCACTTAAGCTTTAAACTGCTCACAAAAAAAAAAAAAAAATATTCTCGGAGGTACCTATTCCACATTCTACTCAGAATGGAAAGGTACTAGTGTACGGTATCAGTACGGATTCGTAAACCTATGCCCGTGCATCGATTAGGTTCCTAACTTTTCGTATACCTAGATCTACCTACTATAAACACTCAAGGTTATAACTCATGTAATTGTTTAGGTATACGATTACATAGGTAATGTTAATATGTACATATATCGTATTTTTGTTTACTTCTATGAATGAACAGGAACATAAATATCACACAGATCGTGTATTTATTATTCGCGGTCCTTGCGTAATACTGACTTTGAGGACGCAATGTAGCAAGCAGCAGAGGCTATCGACCTTCTCACGATTACTTGAAATAACTGTTATGTTGATGGAAATAACTTGGTGTAGGTAAAGAAGCGCGCAGGGCAGCCAGCCAGTCGTGCTTGTTCGCGGGACTCGTTCGCAACAAACTGGACATAACTTTAACTGGACAGCTTAAGCAATACTGATTTTAAAAATGTGTATCAAAGTATTTTTTATTGTTTACTCTCTGCTATCCGTATTTGTTGATTCTACTTTCTTCGATCAGAGTCAGTCGGGTGACTTAAATGTTCAAGTTGATTTAAAGGGTTTGCAAATTATCGCCCTTATGAAAGGCGGAAAAGAAGAGTACGTAGTGAGTATAATATATATACATGTTTTGTCATAATTACTAAGTTAAAATACTGTTTAAACAAACCATATAGGTATAGCAACGATTGATTGAAGTTGTCGATGAAATATGATCACCCAATGAATTCTTCATTTGAGTAGGTATGTATTTATTTGAATAGGTTGAATTTCTTTGCAAGTAGGTATGTGTGTAGGTAGGTAGGTGTTTGTATCGGATATTATTTTGAAGATTATCAATTTATATACATAAGTATTTACTTTATGAAAAATTAAGTAACCAACGCAAGAATTCCCGAAAGACATAGGTATTTAAAATAACCTCGATGAGTTGAGAAAGAATTTGTTTTTAAGAGTCGTTTTTAAAGGAAAAAATCTAGTTAATACAGCGATATCTACGTTTATTCCGACTTAATTATGATTATATTTGTACAAGTTGATTGCCTATGGGTATGGGTATTATTTGGTAAAATGTGTTTGCTTAAGGTTGCATATTACAGCAATTCACCTAAGTATCATAAACAATTTTTTCAGGATTATGACTACGCTTATGATTACTCAGAGATGACAATAAAACCACAAAACCGCACAACTCCGAGACCGTTAAATGTCACAAGTGCATTCGTTGAACCTGATACAGTTAAAGATAATATAACAATTGCTACAACTGTGATCTTAGAAACCACAACAGTATCGACGCAAACAACTGAAGTCGTGGGAGTAACATTAGATCAAACAGTTAATCGTGATAACAGTACCATAAAAAACTTCGGCCATTATAATGTAACAGATTCACCGGCGCTTCTAAGCGAAACAACAACAACTGTAACGCCTTCCACACAGAGTTCTAATACCACAACGACGTGTAAAAAAGGTTTTGTTTTAAATAGTAAAGGCGACTGCGAGCTAAAACTACAAGGAACCGGAAACGCGTAAGTCTATATCAAAATTACGACTGAAAGCTTCTAAGCAATTCATATTATAACGCTTTGACAATACATGTTGGATTTATGAGTAACGATTTTTAATCTTTCTGAAGGTTTCGAGGTTTAAGCCCGTCCTTCAAAACCACTGTCGTGCCCAAATTTTTTTGTCCAATATTGGATCTATACTATATACATATAATAAAACTGTAACTCTTCGCTGTTTGTACATGGCAAATATATTGAACAATTCATAATGGGCCTTTATATACCTACGCAAGAGAACCCAAAATAATGTTTTTTTCATTTTGTCTGTATGTTTGTGCACGCTAATCTCAGAAACGGCTTATCCGATTTGAATGCAGTTTTCAGGAATATATTGATGGGTTTCACTTAACATTAAGTGTTTTTTTCATTTAAATTGGGTAACAAATATGTCATGTTATGTCAATTTATATCAATCAATAAAGTATATATTATTTGTACCACATTATGTAAGTTATACGTGCTCAGGGTGTTCTTTAAAAAGAATGATCCCAATGAAGAATAAAAGTTATAATTTTTGAGTAGGTACCTATCTTAATTTCTTTTAGCATGACACCCATATTCAATTGAAGACCGGTGCGATGCGACCGATTTCCGGTAACGCTAGCGGTAGAGATCTTTTTGGTGTTCCATAATTTCATGAAATCATATATCAATCAGTGGACGTAGACATGTTCCTGGACGTGGACATTTCCTATTTTAATTTTATAAAAGAAAAATAAATTAAAAACGCATAATCATCCCGTTTTTGAATTAACGTGGGCGTGATGTTCTTATAAAATTAGTACCCTGTATTAATTTTCTATTGTTTCACCTTTCGTGCCTAACGTTAACCGTTTATTTTATAAAAACACTAGCTGACCCGCCCAACTTCGTCTGCGTCACTAAGATGTTTCACCCCCGTAGGTTTGAATTTTGAAAAATATTTTCTTAGTGGATGCCTATGTCATAAGGAATACGTGTGCGATATTTTGAGTTTCATACATAGTTTTTACGCAACTTTAACCATTTACACAGCGTTCGTAATGTAAGTTCTGAAAATGAACAAATTTTCCCCGTTTTCGCAACATTTCCCATTGTATCTCCGCTCCTGTGAGGCGTATCGTGATTTCATATAGGTAGCCTTCCTCGATAAATGGTCTACCCAACACTGAAATATTTTTTTTATACGAACCAGTAGTTCCTGAGATTAGCGATTTTAACCAAACAAACACACTCTTTAGCTTTATAATATTATAAGTATAGATTTCAAAAGCTATACTTTGGCGTCCATATGGACATTTTAAGCGTTAAAAACACGTTTGGTAGGTTAATCTAAATGCCTGTATTACCATGTCTGTTATGATGAACTATCAACATTGGCGTAGCTAAAGATTTTTTGTAGGGGGCCGGGGGGCAGCCACCCGGTACCCAGCTGACCTGAACTAGCCAGGCATTAAATGAGAGATAATAATAATCGGTACCTTTGTTTTTTTTTATACACGTTATACTAGTGTATCTCACACACCCTTGGGCGCAAGCCGTAGAGAGCAATGGGGAGGCTCTGGCTGTAAGCCTGGATATTGCTAAGGCCTGCGACCGGGTATGGCACAGGGCACTTCTCGTGAAGCTTCCATCTTACGGCCTTCCGCAGAAGTTGTGCAACTGGGTAGCCAGTTTTTTGTTTGAGGGGCATATTAAAGTCGTCGACAAGTCAGTTAACACTCCCAGATTGGGACTGACGATTGGCGATTGACGGACTAAAACCGAGGGGTTTTAGTGCTGTAAGAATCCCACATAACCTGGTAATAAAATAAAATTCAGATAACCTGGTATCTAAGTGGTTATCAAGGTCCCGAGTACACATCGAAGGTGCCCACCCCCCAAAAAATAAAAGGTACAGGGGGATAACAGCGTAGGTACATACCATGTAAGACAATGTATTCTGTGGTACATACTGTTTACTAAAATTGATATTTATTCATGAATCATAAAGACAAATATGGTGCACGCTATGTAGGATTATCGCAGCGTAGTTTATATTGCAGATCAAATATGAATCGTCTATAAAATTGTTTTAAATACTGTGTATCTATGTCTGTGGTATCGTAGCTTCTAAACGAATGGACCGATTTTTATGCGGTTTTTTTTGGTTTATTTAAATTTTCTTAGCATTGGATTAAAATTGGATTGGCATTGGTGGAAATAAAAACAGTCGTTTCAAAGATATTCAGCTCTCATTGGAACTAGTGACAGGAAATATTGAAGTTAAAAATTTCAAATTTTGGTCATGTTCAGTTAAGTTTAGTTAAATGTTCAGTTTTTGTTTGTTATTACCACTATAACAGAAGTAAAAGTAAATTTAACATTACATGTCCTTGTTATGGTAGAATGAATGGCCTGTTATTATACAATTATTGTTATTTTTCCTTAGTCCTTTTTGTACTAGTAATAGGTACTAAAGATAACAAATTGCAGAGGGTCAAACAAGTAATATTCGGATAACGTTACATACAAGTAAATGCTAAAGATATAGGTATATCAAGACAACCATTTACATCACTATGTATTAAAAAAATTAAAAGTGAAAATTAGGAAAGCAACTACTAAATACTCATTTAAACGACTTGTCCGAGAGTACTATCTAAGCGAATCTTTCATCAGTGCATCTTAATCTTTTTTCCCTTTTCTTAGTCAACATGTCTTATCCACCCATGGTTGACTGGCAGAAAATGCCATAAGGCATTAAGTTTTTCCTTTTGTAACACGATCTTTTTAAGAGGTGATACAATAAATAATAAATAAAAGTGTACCTTCAGGGTATTCAGCATTCTGTTACATGTGTTTACATTTCATGTGTGTTCTTATATACTTAAGTATGTTTAACTTTTACAGATTACTGAAGCTGGTAAAATTATCCCAAAAACTAAAGTTAAGAAGAGAAAACAAAAGTAGTACAGCTGATTTACAATAATTATTGACATAGAAAATAATTAAATGATGTGTGACAGATAACTGCCTTTACTTTAACCCTTATTTAGTGGGTGAAGCATTGTATAAGACTGCATTGAAATAAATTTATTAAAATATAAGATTGGTTATTTTTTTTACTCAAGTTTATATCCATATGTTTGATGTTTAGTTTTCAGTATTGACAAGTCAATGATAAATTATCATGGTTCAGTTCCAGTGGAAATTATTTCTACATCTCTCCTTTAGAAACTGCTGTGTCCTTTTTGATAGATATTTCATACCAAGTAAAATATCAGATAAGACTAGACTAATGTCTAGTTGGTCGATGGACCACCATATTTTAAAATCATATGGGCTAGATGCCACCTCAGTAGAGATATACAGAGGTACTTTTTGCTACCAATAATTATTGTATTAACATAGATTGTGAATATAGGATAATAAAAATAGAGAATGTATTGTATGTGCAATTTTAACATTTAATTTTATAAATCAAATATGTCTCTTAATCAGTCCTTCTAGTATATATCAACAATATAATTAATGAGTCTTGTTGTTTATACAATTACAAGGCATTTAATTTGATTGTAGTTGAAGTGAAATGAACATAATTATTCTGTTAAACTTCAAGTACATTGAAAAAGTCAAATTTTGTGATATATATTTTTTTAAGAACAACAATATCCACCCGAAGAATAATATGAATAAATTAAAAACAAGTACCATTAAATATCTGTGTAAAAGATTATTTGTTTATTGTATGGAGAAGGGCTTGATAGAAGAAGTCTTTATAAAACTTAGGATGATTTATTTACACAATTTGTGCAATGCAATATTAAGTGCTCATTTATAAGCGTGTATGTGCTGAAATAAATATATTTTTTGGGACGGGTACTAGTTAACTTCACATTTTTATTTTATTTGTACTATGTGGCTTTGAGCTTTGAAAATGTGACAAGACAATGCGCAATTTAAGTTTAAACAACATAAAAATATGACTTAGCAACTCACAAAAATGTACAATAATCTTTAGCTAAATAACATTAAAGTTTACACAGACAAAATAATAATGGTATAAAGGCTCCAATAGTAATGAATACAGGAATAAGTACAGAGCTTTCGTCCATTGAGTATGGATCCGGTTGCTTCGGACCACTAGTACGACGGGACTTACTATTCTTCTCTTCAACTTCTTCTCTTGGCTCCTCAGTCTCATTTTCTGGCCAAATCATTGGTGGCAGTTTAGGGACCTCATCAATTGTTCCCCTCATAACATATAATGCATTAATTTTAGGATTATCCCTGTAGCCTTTGATAAATTCCACTTTAATTTTTCCTCCTCTAATGTCAGATTCTTCCTCATTATAATACAATTTACCATTTTTTATTGAATATGGTACATACTCATCGTGAGCCACCCCACGACCTACTTTGTCAAAAATGTCTAGATCAGCTACTATCGTATGATCTCCGTTCAACACGACATCGAACACTTTCATGTTAGGTGCATTAAAATAAACTTCACTGAACTTGAGTACTAACACATAGTCACCGTCTCTATTAGCAGGTATATCATAGCCAAACGTACTGTGATGATATCGCTCAGTCTGATAGAGGATTTCGTCTTTTGAATTCACTCTCCCGATCATCACAAGTTGTTTACCGTAGTCCGAAGCCGTTCCAACTCTTCCCTGAAGCGGATCTTTTTCATAATGTATTCCGTAAATGTCTGTATGGGCCAGTCCACCAGCATTAATAGCATATATTATTTCTCCTAATCCAGTAGCACTTTTTAACACGATCGAATATAAAAACACGAAAAGAATTAAAAGGCGCGACATTGTGGCAACGTCTGGTTGCCTGTTAGCTTGACCACCAAATTATAATATGTGCAAACAATCTCAATATCCACACATGTATAATTCTGTTAGCTTAAACTATGCGCTTGATTTACGAAAACGAATAATAAAGCCTTTCTGTTACATAGCCGGCAAGCCATCAATATTTAGCATATGCCACAGAATAAAATTGCAACACGACACGCGTTGCGTTGGTAAAATGTGAAGTTGACAGAAGGAAATGACAGCATGGGTAGACAACTAGACAGACAGTGTTGTAGAAGTGTTAAATTAAAAATCGCTAGATTTGCCAGTTAAAAATTGGGAGAAATCAGGAATTTGTATTCTGAATCATTATTTTTATGTTAACAATACAATCAATTATATTGATTATTTAATTCCCTATAATATACGAGGGCTATTTTTGTGAACATTTTGTTTTCTATATTAAAATTGCATTGTTAAATTAACTTTGTATATTAAATTTATATGTAATTTTATAAGTAAGGTAAGGTAAAGGTAAGGTTAACATATTATGCTACTTCAAAATTTTTTGTTTTGCTTAGTGAGCGTCTCTAATTCTTCCATATTTCGAAGCAAATACCATTCTTTGTATTTTTTTAATATTGCTCTCCCGATAAACCGGGAGCTTTTTCAACGCTGCACTACACAGTCTACGGTGAGTTGCCATGCCACACTTTTTACTAATTATTATCATATTAGGATGACAGCATATTAGGGACACAACGGAATAGTTCATACAGTGGACCGTAAGATGACACCACTTCAGTGAAGTTTATTATAACAAATTGGGTGGACTACAAACTGAATGTTTATTTACTCGTAGATTATTCTAAAATTTTTGAAAGCCATTGAATGTTACCTAATTTAGATTAAGGCTCTATAGGCGATATCGCAGACATAAATGTGGGCATATTTTGACGTGCATTTAATCTCTGCCTAGTCTGTGTTAATGAATGTCTAATGGGTCTGGCCACTGGCAAGTGGTCTCATGTAAGAAATTAAATAGTAATATTACTTTCTCTATGTTAAATAGCCTAAAGCGTACGATGCTACCGTCGCTACGTTTCTGTGATCTTATCGATCAACGCAACTAACGGACCTATGCGCGCTTCAAAACTTTGTGTAGTCATTCTATACCTACCTAATTTAAGAAAATCTGTTTCGGAAAATGTGTTAGAAATCAATTTTTCTGTTCGTCTCCTGGCTTAGACGGCAGACTCAACCGAATCAACCGAATGGACTAAAATTTGTCGTATAGTGTGCGCAGGATCTTATACGTTGTAATGTTACGAAGCATTATGCATTTTTATTTTTGTTGTAAGCTACGTAGTATCTCTAATTAGTCTGTGTTGTAAGCACAGACTACTAGATGCTAACGCATGTTGTAAGGTTACACTTGTTGTTTTGTACTATCTACTTGACTATTTGTTCAGATGCTACTTATGATCTTCAATAAGTAAAGGACACTGTGTTGTCTTCAAACAACCTTGGGATAGATATGAACGACCAAGACACAATATGTATGAAGTATCTTTGAATATTTTTTTGATATTTTTTTTGTGGGAAAATCCTACATGGATGCCATTCCTTGCGGTGGTCTAAGTCTCCGCGGTGTTCTTTGGGGTGCCTTGTGTCGTGGGTTAGTCTTTATTCGTCTATAGTCCCGACAGCGTTAGCCCTAACAGGGTTCCTCTTTTATGAGATGAAGCTGGAGCTTCTCCATCCCGTCATATTTAAGCCATAGGTACGGGAACCCCGCGCGCGCCACCTCGGGGAATTATCTATCGGCGGAGGACATCCCAGTGTTCACCGTGAGGACCTGGAGGACCGTGAGGCCCTGGTTATGGGATTTTAGGAGGGCATGGTAGATCTTACTCGTGGTAGATCGCATTTAGAACATTACTACTTCGCAGAAGATCAGCCCCGCATTTCACGATCTCGCTCTCGACCATGCCTTCCACTAAAGTCGATAACATGATATCGTCACCCACTGTTGCAACAAATATATTTTCCCTGAGCTAAGTCTGAACGTTTCGTGTAAGTGTTCCTTACCAACTCTTTAATTTTTTTAAAGGTGGTAGCTGTGGGTGGTTCAGTCTGTACGGCTTGACCGGGGCATTACCACCGCCACACCCTTTTCTTCCGTGAAGCAACACGTTAAGTTGTGGATGCCAGCTACACATTTAAGCGAGGCGAGTCATTTAAGCGAGGCGCTCTTAACTCAAGTAGTTTCGTAGATGTCCATGGATGGCAGTGACCACGTAACTTAATATTCATTGGATTTCGTGAAAGTTGTATGAACCCAAGTACATAGTCGCATAGGTATCCAAAAAACATTAAGAGTAAATTTCAGACATTTCAGATAAAAAATATAACTTGTAGTTTCGACTTAGTTATTGTCTCACTTTTGGTGACTATAAGAACGTGCGCGCCGATGATTTGTAGGTACTAGTATTGTACTAGCAGATATCCGCGACTTCGTCCGGGTGGAATTAAACAACAAATAATGTTTCGCTCGCATAATTTACGACAAAATAATAATTCTGTTTTTGTCATAAAGAAATACTCATATTATATTTCATTTTATTCTTCGTCTTTACGAGTAAATGGTGTCTGTTTTACAATTTAAAAAAGTTTTTGTTCTGTTCATGCTAATCTTAACTCGTAAAGGGACCGATCAATAATAGATAAGTACTTCTTTTCCGTCCCGTCGCATCGAAGGCAGTGCAGCCGTTCTCCGTAATAGGTATTAGCCGGACAGACAGACATAATTTAATCAGTGTTTTTTTTTCTAAAATCTTAAGTAAAAATAATCCAATATTGAACTAGCTGATGCCCGCGACTTCGTCTGGGTGATGAATGCCCAACTTAAGCTGAACTCTATTTAATGTGATTGATCATACGAGTAAGCTCAACTTATGTTAACTACCACCAATTTTAAGCGGCGTACGAAAATAAAACATACACCAGTTTTTAAGTTAGACATACAGCAATACTAATGTGAAAACTGCATCAAATT
>DWTS01000106.1:0-13847 GCA_018250615.1 Oechydrus chersis rufus | reverse complement strand
AACAAAATTTTGGTATAAATGCTAAATATTACGCTGTGGTTGATTTCTCAAGTTTTGCAACAGTGATTGACTCAATGTTCCCTGGTGGAGTAAAGATTGATGCCAAATTCGCCACAATTAATGGTCAAAAGTTTGATGAAGTCCCTGTACCGGATGATTTAGCAGAAACTGAAGGGATGGCTAAAAACGATAAGGAATTGAGTGCAGAAGAAGCCGCGGCCTTGGGCTATCCTGATGGTGGTGGAATCTTTATGATGATTAAGCAAGGCCCACAACGAATGGATGGACGTACACTTTTGAACTATGCACGTTTCCGCCACGATGATCAAGGAGACTTTGGACGTGTGCAACGTCAACAACAAGTGATGCAAACTCTCACATCGAAAGTTAAAAATCCGTTGACACTCTTTACTGGTGCAAGTGCCTTGGGTACAGCTCGAGCTGTTACAATGACTAATCTTTCTAACACATTCCTGATCACAAAAGCTTTACCGGCAATGTTTGGCGGTATAGAAAACACAACCATCCCATCCGACAATGATTGGCAATCTGCCTATGATATGTACGGAGGTTCAGGTATCCTCATTGATATGGACAAGTATAGTGCAAAAGCACAAGAACTTTTAGGACAATAAAAAAAGCATTCAACTATAGGTTGAGTGCTTTTTTAGTTTGTTATCCTTTATCTGCACCAGCAGTGATTCCTTTAACATAGAATTTTTGCATAACAATGAAGAGAATAGTGATAGGAATGGCGATAATCACACATCCTGCAACAAATTGGGTAAAGTTTGTTGCAGAGGAACCTCTGGAGTTGGTCATCATGTTTTGCAAGCCATAGGCAATGGTCCTTGATTTAGGATCGCCACCACCTAAGATGACACTCGCAAAGAGGAAATCAAGCCAAGGTGCAATAAAAGCAGTTAGGGATGTGTAAACAATCATTGGTTTTGACAAAGGCAAGGTAATTTTGGTGAAAATTTGCCATTTGGTTGCACCGTCAATCACAGCGGCTTCATCAATTGAAGCAGGGATTGTATCAAGGAAACCTTTAAAGATATAGAATCCTAGACCAGAGCCACCTATATAAATCAAAGTCAGTCCCACTAAGTTGGTCATATTGAATGATTTGAGGATGTAATAGAGAGCAATCATCGCCATGATACCTGGGAACATTCCAATGATAAGTGCTAACTGTAGGAAAGGTTTGCGTAATTTGAAGCGTAAACGTGACAATACATAAGACATAACAGTAGTAATCAGCGTGTTAACAACTGCACAGATAACAGCGATGACAAAAGTATTAAGGAGCCAATGTCCGTAAGGATAAACTGGGTTATTGAAAATACCAGTAAAATTATCCAGGGTCCACTGCTGGGGAATGAATGTCGAAACAAAACCAGTGTTATTTTTAGAAAAGCTGGTAAGGATAATCCATACAATTGGGAAAATCCAGATGATTGCAAGTAAGGTCAAGAGCAAGTATCTGAGTACTAATGAAGCTTGACGTTGGCGTTTATATGATTTCATTTTAGCCCTCCTTAAAAGCATTTGTACGGCGGTAAGCAAACAATGAAGCTGTAGCTGAGATGATAAAGATAACGATACCAATAGCTGAAGCGATGTTATAACTTGGAATCGACTTCATGGTTAAGCTATAAAGCCAGGTAATTAATAAGTCAGTGGAACCCGCTTGGAAGTATTCGGCGTTCAGTGGTCCACCACCAGTCAAGAGGAAAATAACGTTGAAATTGTTAATATTCCCGATAAATTGTTGAATCAAGGCAGGGGTCATAACGAACAAAATTTGAGGGAAGGTAATAGAGCGGAAAATATCAAAACTGTTGGCACCATCAATTTTAGCTGCTTCAATCTGATCTGATGGCAAGTTTTGGATAATCGCTGTTGAAATTAACATAGAGACAGGAATACCAATCCACATGTTAACTCCGATAACAGAAAACTTCGCTAACAAAGGATCCATTAAAAATGGAATAGGATGATCAATAAGACCGATACTTTGGAGCCAACTGTTGAGCGGCCCATTGTTGTCTAGGAACATATTCATCATTAAGAGTGAAACAAAAGAAGGAACAGCCATAACGATAACAAAGAGTGTCCGCCAGAAAGCTTTAAATTTAATTCCAGATGATTCAATCAAAAGAGCAAGTAAGACACCAAAGAAGAAAGTTGTCGCTGTTGCAGCCACAGCCCAAACGAGAGTCCAGCCTAAGACAGGGAAGAAAGTTCCAGCGATATTACCAGTCAGAATCTCACCAAATGAAGCGAACCCCGTCCAAGAAAATCCAATAGGATGATCTTGATTAAAATTGGTAAAAGCAATGGTAATCATGAAAAGCAAAGGAGCAATCGTGAAAACTAAAATGCCGAGTAAGGGAATCGCCATTAGTGTGTAATGGAGGCGACTGTCTAAGAGTGTAGCCAAATCCTCCATAGTCGTAGGGATATGTTCTCCGTCACGATTCAAGACATAGAGATGACGTGTGGAACGAAGGCTTGTAATATAGATAACTGCAACCATTGCAATGAGCACTAAGGACATGACACCAAAAAGGAGGATGAGCATGGAGTTGTCAGGTTGTTGAGTGACATAAATTTGTCGTGCTTCATCAAAAACGACTTGCTTAGTCTTGACATGTCCAAGGCTACTCAAAAGACTGATGGAGCTAATGCCATTGAAGATGAGCCAGAAAAGGAAGACAATTTCGATAATGAGGAAGCTAAGGCCCTTGAGCCATTGTTTATTTTTTAGTTGCGCTAAACCCATGATAAAGAAGCTGAGTTTTGTGAAAATATCACCTTCATGCCACACCTCTTTGTATGTTGCTTCAGGAGATGGTTTAATTTTCTTTTTAAACATATATTTTACCCTTTTGTATATAAAAAATAAGAGGATTAGGATGAGCCCAATCCCCTTAAGTTAATCAAAAATTATTCAGTAGCTGATGAGATTGATTTTACGAAATTATCAAGTTGTGCTTGGTATTGTGTAGCCGGAGTCTTACCTGTGTAGGCATTCTCAATAAGTGGGGCAGCCAAGTTCCAGAATGTTGCCATTTGTGGCATCTTAGGCATCAATGTATCGTTTTCTACTTGTTTGATAACTGCAAGAGCTACGGGATCTTTTGCAACTTCAGAATCTTTCTGGGCTTCTTTTGAAACTGGAATTGCATTATTGGCTTTATAGAGTGCTAATTGTGATTCAGTATTTGATAGATACTGAGCTAAAGCAGAAGCAGCAACAGGATCTTCTGATTGTGAATTCACAGCCAGTGTACCGACACCGGAGAAGGCTTGCATTTGTTTAGATCCTGATCCAAAATCAGCAGTTGGTAAGGTTGTTGCACCAAAGTTGTCGCCAAGGATTTCCTTCACTGTGCTACCGTCCCATGGGCCATCGAGGATTGCTTGTGTTTTACCAGATTTGAGGTCGGCCAGAAGGGCTGTACCTGACTGTTTAACACCAGGATTTGCTTTTTGTTGCGCAAACCAAGTCATAGCTTGAACGCCAGCTTTAGTATTTGCATCTGTACCGTCAACCGTTTCACCATCTTTACCGAAGAGCTGTGTTCCATTAGCTAGGAATACAGGATACCAGTTGTAGGAGTTTGTAAAATCTGTTCCAATTGGTGTTTCTGCTGTAAAGTCAGCCCAATCTTTTGGAGCTTCACTAAATTTTGCCTTGTTGTAGTAAACAATATTTGACTGTTCATCTTGTGGATAAGCGTAGAGTTTACCTTTCCAAGAGACAGCATCAACAGCGATAGAAATATCATTTGATTTCACCCAATCTGTTGCTGATGGTGAAAGAGGATTGATGTAGCCCGCTTCAGCCATGGCCCCCAACTGGTCGTTGGGTACTTTAAAGACATCTGCGGCTTGTCCGGGGTCTTTACTCACATCTTGTTTTGCATTTGCAGAACCATTTGGAGACTGTGTGACTGTAACTTTAATGTTTGGATATTCTTTGTTGAAGTTTTTAATTAAATCTTTATAAGAAGCAACATTTGCTGGATCGACCCAGAGAGTAACGGCTCCTTTATGATCTTTAGCATCTGAAGATGAAGAAGTTGTGCTTTCACTACCCTTACTATTCCCACAAGCAGCGAGGCTAGCAAGAGCAATCAGAGAAACGCTACTCAGAGCGATTTTTTTCCATGTGTTCATAAAATATTTCCTCCTAATGAAAATAATTATTCTAATTTGTAATTCTATTTTATGCAAACGCTTCCGTTTTGTCAAGTGCAAACTTATTACAATTTGATTACTGTATATGTTGGTATATACATGTTATGGCTGCATATAATAGAAAGTTTTACATTGGTTTTTATTTTTGATAAAAAAATATACTGCAAACGGTTGCGCAAAAGATGAGCTTGTGCTAAAATGAAAAAAACAAGAAAAAAAGAGGTATTTATTCATGAATAAAGCAGCCATTTATCACCGTCCAGAATCAGAATTTGCTTATCTCTATACAGAGGAAACAATTCATATCCGTTTACGTGTTGCACGTGACGACATTCAAAGTGTTGCATTGATCTATGGTGACCCTTATATGTTTGTAAAACGCGATGATGAATCAGAAATGGTTTGGGATTATCAAGAAGTAGAAATGAAACATGGTTTATCCACAGCAGAAAGTGATTTCTATGTGACAGAGGTCGGCGTTCCACATAAACGTATGGACTACTTGTTCGTGATTACGGATTACGATGGGGAAAAGGTTGTCTATAGCGACTCTGGTATTCTTCCTTACGAAGTAAAATTACTCACAAAAAAATATGCAGCATTTCGTATGCCATTCTTCCATGAGGTTGATCGTTTTAAGGCTCCTGAATGGGTTAAAAATACAGTTTGGTATCAAATATTCCCAGAACGCTTTGCTAATGGAAATCCAGCCATTAATCCAGTTGGAGCGAAAGAATGGGATCCAACTGAATCTCCCAATCGTCAAGACTTGTATGGCGGCGATCTCCAAGGAGTAATTAATCATTTGGATCATCTGACAGACTTAGGCGTAAATGGCATTTACTTTACTCCTGTTTTCCAAGCCTATTCTAACCATAAGTATGATACGGAAGATTATTTGAAAATTGATCAGTATTTTGGTGATTTAGAAGTTTTCAAAACATTAGTGAAAGAGGCACACCAACGAGGGATTAAAGTAATGCTTGATGCTGTCTTTAATCATATCGGTGATACTAGCCCGCAGTGGCAAGACGTTCTCAAGCATCAAGAAAATTCAAAATATGCAGATTGGTTCCATGTTAACGAATGGCCAGCAACCTACACACCAACCGAGGATTTTGAAGTTTCTGAAACAGCAACTTACGATACATTTGCTTTTACACCACATATGCCGAAACTAAATACTGCCAATCCAGAAGTTCAAGAGTATTTGCTCAATATTGCAGAATACTGGATCAAGGAATGTGATATTGATGCGTGGCGTTTAGATGTAGCAGACGAGGTCGATCATGCCTTCTGGAAGAAATTCCGTACAACATGTGATGCAGCGAAAGAAGATTTTTACATCTTAGGAGAAGTTTGGCACTCAGCACAACCTTGGCTCGTTGGCGATGAATTTTCGGCAGTGATGAACTATGCTTATACAAATGCGATTATTGATACTTTTGTGAAAGAAGAGTTAAGCTTAGAACAAATGGTTTCGGCGATTAATGCTCAACTTATGCTTTATCGTAAACAGACGAATCAAGTTATGTTTAACATCTTAGATTCCCACGACACACCTCGTCTTTTAACACAAGCTAAAGGAAGTAAGGACTTGGTCAAACAAGTCCAAGCTTTCATGTATCTCCAACCAGGTGTCCCTTGTATCTATTATGGTGACGAATATGGGCTAGATGGTGGCGCTGATCCAGATTGCCGTAAATGTATGCCTTGGACCGAAGAACATCAAGATTTAGAAATGTTTGCTTTCTTCAAAGCCTTAGTAGCTTTCCGTAGAGAATACGCGGAGACACTAAGCCAAACAGATTTAGACTGGCAGTGTGTTGATGATACTCAAGGAGTGGTGAAACTGGAACGTGGCGCACTTAAGGCAGTCTTTAACAAAGGTGAACAGCCAGTTAGTGTTGAAGAGGGAGAAATAGTCTTGGCCCATTTGGCTGAAGACAATCATGTTCAGAAAAACGGATTTATAATCTATAAATAGTAGAAATTAAACAAGAGATAGAGATGAAACGTTAGCTCATTCTTCTAAAAGATAACTTTGCCCAGATATTGCTTCTTATATGGAAAAATTTTGACATAATAGAGAAAAAGCCCCTCGGTTTCGAGTGAGTGGATGCAGAGACACCTAGAGTAAAATATTTAAGCAGAATTATAGACAAATGTCTTTCTGACTCTATTTATTGTTTGCGAAGGACTGGCTTTAATTTCAAGAGAGATAATCAAAAGGAAAAAAATGAAAAAAGACAATTTTGCGAATTGGACAGGTTACCAGATTTATCCCAAGTCTTTTAAAGACAGTAATGGTGATGGTATGGGGGATTTACAGGGAATTATCGAAAAGCTGCCTTACTTGAAAGATTTGGGGATAGATTTTATTTGGCTTAACCCCATTTACACAAGTCCACAAGTGGATGGCGGCTACGATATAGCTGATTTTTATAGTATTGATGCTCGCTTTGGCAGCTTGGAAGATTTAAAAGAACTTCTGCAAAAAGCGCATGATAACGGCTTGAAAGTGATTATGGATTTGGTTGTGAATCATACTTCCGATCAGCATCCTTGGTTTATTGAAAGTCAAAAATCAAAGGATAATCCCTATCGAGATTACTATCACTGGGCAGATGCAACACCCGAAAAAATGCCGAATGAGTGGCAATCTTTCTTTGGTGGCTCTACTTGGACTTATGATGAGCAGACGCAACAAGCTTATTTTCATGTCTTTGCGAAAGAACAACCTGACTTGAACTGGAAGAATCCCCAAGTGCGTCAGGAAATCTATACGATGATTAAATGGTGGTTGGAATTAGGTATAGATGGTTTTCGTTTGGATGCGATTTCTCATATTCAAAAGGAAGACTGGTCTTTTAATATCAAGTCTCTAAGAGGAAATGACCCTTGGCAGCCTTTTATGAATGTGTCAGGTATTGAAAATTATATGGCTGATTTAAAAGAAATATTTGACCAATATGATGCTTTAACAGTTGGGGAAGCTTCAGGTGTGACTTCAACTGAGGCGCCTGATTGGACGGATGCAAGGTCTGGCTACCTTAAGATGATTTTTGAATTGGAACACAATGTACGTCAGAAGAATTACGCAGGACGTGGCTGGATGTATGGTTACAAAAAGACAATTATACGTTGGCAAAAGGATATGCTTGCACGAGGTTGGAATGCACTTTATTTAGAAAATCATGACCAACCACGAGCAATCAGTTGTTTTGGTGATGGCAGCATCGCGTCGGCTAAAGCTTTAGCCGTATCTTATATGCTTCTTCGAGGGACTCCATTTATCTATCAGGGACAAGAAATTGGAATGAGTAATTTTCCTTTTACAGATATCACCCAGACAGATGCAACTGAAATCAAGCAGGTTTATGAAGCGTTAATTTTTCAGGGGATGACTAAAAGTGAAGCTTTGGATACAGTGATGGCAAACAGCAGAGATCACTCTCGTACACCGATGCAATGGGACACGAGCCCAAACGCAGGATTTACCAGTGGCAAACCTTGGATGCCTATTCATCCAGATTATAAGGAAGTAAACACAGAAAAATCACAGGAGCTTATCGATCTTTATAAAGTCTTAATTCATCTTCGCCATGAGGAAGAAGACATTGCGCGTGGGTCAATAAAGTTTTGGTTTGAGCAACATCTGACAGCCTTTGTTTACGAACGTGACTCATTTTTGATTATTACGAATTTAGGTACTAAAAAAGCACATCTGGACTTTAACCAAGTAGAAATAGAAGATTACCAGCATATTTTAGGAAGCCGCCCAAGAAAGTTGGAAAAGAAGATGACTTTCCTTCCTTGGGAATATCAAGTGTTTAAGAAAAAGTAAGAAAAGAAAAAGATAGGAAAAAAGATGAAAAAAATCAGCAGAATTATGGAAATTGATCCTTGGCATATCCAATCCAGTAAATTAGAAAAGGAAGAACGCCGTCTTCAGGAATCTTTAACCTCAATCGGGAATGGTTACATGGGAATGCGCGGTAATTTTTCAGAAAAGTACTCAGGCGATCACCATCAAGGTACATATATTGCAGGTGTCTGGTTTCCAGATAAAACGCGTGTGGGGTGGTGGAAAAATGGTTACCCAGATTATTTTGGTAAGGCAATCAATGCTTTGAACTTCTCGGGAGTTTCACTTTTTATCGATGATGAAGAAGTTGACCTTTATACTGATAGTACCACTAATTTCCACCTTTCCTTAGATATGCAAAAAGCAGTTCTCTCTTATTCTTATGAAAAAGCTGGCGTTGCTGTTTCCGTTGAGCGTTTTATGTCGATCGTTCATCCAGAATTAGCTGTCTTCTCCTTCAAATTCTCTAGTGTGGATGGTCAATCGCACAAAGTACGTACTGCTTCATTTATTGATGCTGATGTGCACAATGAAGATTCCAATTATGAAGAAAAATTCTGGACTGTTTTAGATAAAGGAGGCGACAAAGAAGGAACTTACATTGCCAATCAAACGATTGCTAACCCCTTTGGTGTAGAGCAATTTACCGTACTGGCAGGGCAAAGTTTTAAGGGAGATTTTCAAGCTCAAGGGCAAGAAACTCAAGAAGAAAAAGTTATTAATTACCATGAAGCAACTGTGGAACAGGAAACACTACATTTTGAAAAACGTGTGCTTGTTCTGACGAGTCGTGATTATAGTAATTTAGCTGCAATGCATGAAGCCTTAGCAAGCCTAGAAGAAGTAATTCAAGTGAAATCTTATACACAACTTTTACAAGAGCATGCAGAAGCTTGGGGCGAACGTTGGGAACTTGCGGATGTGGAAATTAAAGGTTCTGATCAAGCACAACAAGGTATTCGTTTCAATCTCTTCCAACTTTTTGCAACTTATTATGGTGAAGACGAGCGCCTCAATATTGGTCCTAAGGGCTTTACTGGGGAGAAATATGGCGGAGCAACTTATTGGGATACTGAAGCCTATGCAGTTCCGCTTTATCTTTCTTTAGCAGATCAGCAAGTGACGCAAAACTTATTACGCTACCGTCATAAACAATTGCCCCAAGCACAACACAATGCAAGACAGCAAGGTTTGGCTGGAGCACTTTATCCAATGGTGACTTTTACAGGTATTGAGTGCCATAATGAATGGGAAATCACTTTTGAGGAAATTCATCGTAACGGTGCTATAGCTTATGCTATTTATAATTACAGCAATTATACTGGCGATGAAACCTATTTGGCTCAGGAAGGTCTTGAAGTACTTGTAGAAATTTCACGCTTCTGGGCAGACCGTGTTCACTATTCGGAGAGACAAAAAGCTTACATGATTCATGGGGTTACAGGACCAAATGAATATGAAAATAATATCAATAATAACTGGTATACCAACACATTGGCAACTTGGGTTTTGAATTATACAATGGAAGGTTTGAAAAAATACCCTCGGCCAGATTTACAGGTTTCGACAGAAGAATTATCGCAGTGGACTGATATCACAACCCATATGTATTATCCGACAGATGAAGAGTTAGGGATTTTTGTCCAGCATGATGGCTTTTTAGACAAGGATTTGACGCCAGTTGCGGATTTAGATCCCAAGCACTTGCCTTTGAATCAAAACTGGTCATGGGATCGTATTTTGCGCTCACCATATATTAAGCAGGCAGATGTTTTGCAAGGGATTTATTTCTTTGGCAACCAATATAGCTTGGAAGAAAAACGTCGTAATTTTAACTTTTATGAGCCATTAACTGTTCATGAAAGTTCACTTTCTCCATCCATTCACGCAATTTTAGCTGCCGAACTTGGAATGGAAGATAAAGCAGTTGAAATGTATGAACGGACTGCACGTTTGGACCTTGACAACTACAATAATGATACAGAAGACGGTTTACATATTACCTCAATGACAGGTTCTTGGTTGGCGATTGTGCAAGGTTTTGCCCAAATGAAAACGTGGAACGGTCAGTTAAGTTTTGCGCCTTTCATTCCAAATGCTTGGGATGCTTATAGCTTCCGTATTAATTATCGTGGGCGTCTGCTCAAAGTCAGTGTAGGAGAAAAGCTTCAGATAAAATTGCTCAAAGGTGAACCGATTGCCTTAGAAGTTTATGGTGAATCAGTCCAATTGGAAGGTACTTATGAAGCAGAGGTGAAGCATGTTTAAAGCAGTATTATTTGATCTTGACGGAGTAATTACCGATACCGCAGAGTATCATTTTCAAGCCTGGAAAGCTTTGGCTGAAGAATTAGGAATAGCTGGAGTAGATAGAACTTTTAATGAACAGCTCAAAGGTGTATCCCGCGAAGATTCTTTGAAAAAAATATTGGAGCTTGGTGGAAAGAGTGAAACATATGATGCCGAAAGTTTTGCTCAGCTTGCTAAGCAAAAAAATGATAACTATGTCCAAATGATTCAAAAGGTAGGACCAGAGGATATTTATCCTGGCATATTAGATTTGCTGAAAGATTTACGCGCCCAAAATATCAAGATTGCTTTGGCTTCTGCCTCAAAAAATGGTCCATTCCTTCTTGAAGCGATGGAGTTGAGCACGTATTTTGATGCCATTGCTGATCCGGCAAAAGTTGCAGCTTCAAAACCTGCACCAGATATCTTTTTGGCTGCTGCAGCCGGTGTTGATGTTCCTATTACTTCATGTATAGGAATTGAAGACGCCCAGGCTGGTATTGCAGCGATAAAAGCAGCAGGCGCATTACCTTTAGGTGTGGGTTCTGCTGAAGACTTAGGAACGGATATTGCTTTAGTTTCAAATACAAACAGTCTGTCTCTTGAATTATTAACAAAAGTTTGGGAAAATAAGTAGAAGAGAGTAGAATCAGGAGATAGTATATGGCCGTTACGATAAAAGATGTAGCAAAAAAAGCGGGTGTGAATGCTTCAACAGTTAGCCGTGTTCTCAAAGATAGTTCGGAAATCAGTGAGAAGACAAAAGTTAAAGTAAGAAAAGCAATGCAAGAACTCGGCTACACGCGCAATGTAGCGGCTCAGATTCTAGCATCAGGGAAATCTAATACGATTGGAGTCGTCTTTCCTCCTGTCGAAGACAAATCAAACCAACCTTTTTATATGAAAGTTTTGACTTCGATTAATGAAACAGCACGCAAATACGATGTTTCAATTGCTGTTGTGACTGGTTATCAAGAGAGTGAGCTGAAACAACAAGTTGAGTTGATGTATTCCGAGAAGCGCGTGGATGGTTTTATTGTCCTTTATGCGGGGAAAGCAGATAGTGTTCGCAATTACCTTTTTGATAACAAGATCCCTTTCGTCCTTTTAGGCACGCCAACAGAAAAGCAAAATGAAATTACACATGTGGATAACGACAATGTCTTGATGGGGCATGAGGCGACCAGATATTTGATGGATTTGGGGCATTCGGAGATTTCTTTTGTGACCGATACGAAAGATGGTGAAGTCTTTGAGGAACGCTATCAAGGCTATCAAGATGAAATGCTGAAAAAACAAGGTAAGCCGAATTTACTCGTTTTTGAAGAAAACATGACCTTGAAAGATGAAACAGGCCTTGTTGTTATGGATGAAGTCTTAGCTTTGAAAGTAATCTCTCGCTTGTCAGAGCAAGGTGTGAAAGTACCAGAAGATGTCAGTGTGATTACTTACAACAACTCTGCCTTCTCAACACTTGTTCACCCTTATCTGACAACCTTTGACATCAATATCGTACGTCTTGGAGCAGCAACCGTAGAGAAGTTTCTTGGGCTGACGCAAAATAAGGAAGCCTTCCATGATAAAACAATTATTCCTTTTGAGCTTATCTTAAGAGAAACGACAGCGCCTAAAGAAAAAGAGTAAAGAAAAACAGTGAAGAAACCCCTTCACTGTTTTGTAATGAGTAAATTTCAAAAAAGATTGGCTTTCACCTTCTTTTAGCTTTAAATAAGAAAAAAAGGTCATAATAGTGTAAAATAAAGGGAAGGATGGGTAAATTTCTCGTGTAAATTTTCCCGTTAGTGTAAGAAAGATGGATGCGATGATTAAAATATTATTAGTTGAAGATGACCTCTCTTTGTCAAAATCAGTTTACGATTTCTTGAAATCTTTTGCTGAGGTAAAGCAAGTTTTTGATGGCGAAGAAGGGCTTTATGAAGCAGAAATGGGGATTTATGATTTAATCCTCTTAGACTTAATGTTGCCTGAGAAAAACGGATTCGAAGTACTCAAAGAATTACGTGATCAGAATATTGATACACCAGTTTTAATTATGACTGCAAAAGAGTCTTTAGATGATAAGATGCACGGTTTTGATGTTGGAGCAGATGATTATTTGACGAAACCTTTCTATCTTGATGAGTTGAAAGCGCGTATTCAGGCGCTCTTAAAACGTACAGGAAAACTGGAAGATGCTAACGGTCTTTCTTATGGCAATGTGCGCTTGAATTTGACCAATAAGTCAGCATTTGTGAATGACACACCAGTGGAATTAATCGGTAAAGAGTTTGATCTTGTAGTTTATTTGATGCAAAACCAAAATGTCATCTTGCCTAAAGAACAAATCTTTGACCGCATTTGGGGCTTTGACAGTGACACGACAGTAACTGTAGTTGAAGTTTATATGAGTAAAATCCGTAAAAAACTTAAAGATACAGACTTTGCCCAAAATCTAGCTACATTGCGTAATGTCGGCTATATTTTACGGTAAGTTTTATGAAAAAGATAATTGAAAAAATAAAATCGATGCCAATTGTGAAAAATGATGGGAAAAATTTCCTTCATTTTTTTCTAGATTTCACGATCATCTTCTTTGCACTCACAGTAATTATTTTGCAAGTGCTCACAAGCGGGGTCTATAAGTCTACTGACCAAAATTTACGAGATTTAGCAGCTAATCCAGATATTTTAAGAGCGCTGGCACTTGATCAGGCGGGAGTCAATCAAGGGACATTTGAAATTAATCAAGGCAATTACAGTCCAACAAACAGTATCGTCATGTACGATGAAAAGGGCAATGTCTTAGGACCAACAGGCAGTGTTGATGCAACAACGAAACCAGGAAGCAGCAGTCAGCAACAAATCATACGTGTCGACCTCGTACGTTATCAACTTGAGAAGACAGCCAAGTTAGACAAGGACGCCCTTGGACAAATCAAGTCGATTTCTATTCGGAATCCTTATGGTCCTGATTGGCATTATCGATATGTTACCTTGGCGATGCCACAATCAAACCTGGACACAACCTATGGTGCAAGTAACATTGCTTATATTCAAGTTTTTAGTAACGTGGATCAACTTCAAGATAGCTTGAGCCGGAGTAATTTTATCATCATTACAACAATGGTTATGTTCTGGTTTATTTCCGTGATTATTAGCTTGTATCTTGCCAACTGGACGCTGCGTCCTGTTATGGTTGCCTATGAAAAGCAGAAAGCTTTTGTTGAAAATGCAAGCCATGAGCTAAGAACGCCTCTCGCTATTTTACAAAATCGCTTAGAATTACTTTTCCAAAATCCGAATGCAACAATAATTGAAGAATCTGAAAATATCTCAGAGAGTCTTTCGGAAGTACGTAATATGCGACTTTTGACGACTAATCTGTTGAACATGGCGCGACAGGACAATAACATTAAAACAAATCCTGAGCCAACAGATAAGGAATTCTTTGAAGCCATCTTTAGCAATTACCAGCTCTTGG
>DWTS01000105.1:0-13894 GCA_018250615.1 Oechydrus chersis rufus | reverse complement strand
ATATAAGAATAATTCATTCAAAATTTGAGTCAGCACCAATGAAAGCAACAAAAAAGGAGTTGTAAAAAATATAAAAGCTGAGGAACCAACAAAAAAGTTTAATAGCAAAATCCCCTTAAGCCCAGTGTGCTTAAAAAGTAATTTTATATTTTTTAAATGAACGATATAAGTTTGCATATAACCTTTAATCCAGCGTGCTCTTTGTTTGATCCAAGCAAACACAGTAGTTGGTGATTCTTCCAACGTTTCTGAATCAATAATCCTGGTTTTATATCCCATCTGTGCAAATCTCAAACCAAGGTCAGCGTCTTCAGTGACATTGTAAGCATCCCAAAAAAGCACTTTCTTTAAAATTTCCACTGAAAAATGGTTACTGCTACCACCCAAAGGTATTGGCATGTTCATTTTTTGAAATCCAGGCAAAAAATATTGAAACCAGTTCATATACTCAAGAGAAAAGAATTTTGTAAGAAAATTGCAACCAAAGTTATAGTAATTTAATTTCGCCTGTACACAAGCCAACTTTTCGTCGCCCTTATTAAATTCAATGAGTGCTTTTTTCAACTGCAATGGATCTGGCTTGTCATCTGCATCATATATTACCACATACTTTCCTCTAATAAAATTCATAGCATAATTGCATGACTTAGCTTTTGTTCTAGGCAGAGAATGAGGCACTTTTATTACTTCAAAATACTGTGGTAAAGTGCATTTTTCTATAGCTGCCAACATTTCTTGGTCATCGCTCTCTATCACAAGCTTTACATCTAATTTTGATTTTGGATAATCCAAACTTTCAATGCTCTTAATCAATTGCTTTATAACCGCATTCTCTTTAAAAGCAGGCAATAAAATAGTATATATAGGTTCACTCATCTTATCATAATCTGCTTTTTGGTTAGAAATTTTACGCAAGCCAAAAATTTTAGTTACAAATTTGAATAAAGAACTAGAACATCCGATTATAAATATCAACACCAAAGCAAAATATGCATATTTTTTTGTCAGTGTTAAAGTCGAAATTATAACAAAAAAAGAGGAAAAAAAGATTGAACTGAGCCTAATGCTTTTAGCTGAAAAATTAGGATTCTTATAATATAAGTAGTTACTTGCGAATTCTGAAATACCAAAGTGCGAGTTAAGAAGATTTAAAATCTGTTCGCTATTCGCTTTTATTAATACATATTCAATACCGTAATGAGATTCGACCCAAAGGTTGATATCTTGGCTTATGTCTTCAACCATAAAAAAAGTAATATCATTTAATTTTTGCCAAGGAATTATATTAAACCTATAGTAGAAAAGTTTCTCTTGTTCTTTGCATAAACTAGAATCAAATTTAATTTTTTCTACATTATCAGTTTGAAGTACAGGCATTAAACTTAATGCAACTTTTTGCTCAAGTCACGTGAAAACGAAGATATAACCTCACTACTACGCTTATCATCTTTACGTTCATGCATTATTTTTTTTACAGCATCAGCAGCTATACTCGCTGTGTTAGCTTGTAAATCCCCAAGAGCTTTTTCAACTTGGTCAGTAACTTTCTTCAAATTAGAATGGGCATTTTCATCTAACGTTTGATCGAGTTGCTGTCTATTATGCTTAATAATACTATTAGCCTTATCAAGTGCTTCATTCATCATTTTGTTAACTTCTGCATCTAATTTTTTGTATTTTTCAGAAGATTTTTTGTAATACTCCAACATATCTTTTTTGAATTTTTCAGTTTCTTCACTTGAAAACTTGCTTTTGTTACGTTTATTGTTAAGCGCGTTTTTTATTACCTTCCCTAGCAATTTATATGAGAGGATAAAACCTACTAAAAAAGCAAGGCTTATAACTAGTAATGTAGACATAAAAACCCTAAAATTCTTTGGATACCAAATCAGCAACAAATTCCTCTTCAATCTCAGAATTAGTTAACTTAGTATAGTAAATCAAAGCAATACTAGTAGCCATTTGTTTTAATTCACTAATATACTTAGATTTAAATTGTACTACCTTTTCTTCAACAAGTTTAATCATTTTTTTGTCTTCCTCTTCCAATATATCCTTAACATTCGCTCTCATTTCTTCTACTTGAGCAAATGCATCATCTATGATTTTTTTTGCCCGTACTCTAGCTTGATTTAAAGCTGCATTATACTTGGCAATTTGCTCTTCTGTAAGTCTTAAAAGGTGAATAGAACTATTAAAAGAATCCAATACTCCTTTACTCCTAGTATTTAGTATTTCATCTAATTTCGGTAAAAATAAACAACTTACTACAAAAAAAAGTGAAGAGAAGAAAACTAAAAACCAAAAAACTTGAGAAAAGAAAGTTGAAACATCAAGCTGTGGCATCTGTTAAGCAACAAATATCAATAACACTGCAAGTAAGAACGCAAGTAATCCCATGATTTCAACCATGGCAGCACCAATATAAACGTAAGTTTTCATTTTACTTTCCGATTCAGGATTTCTTGCAATCCCATTTAACATAGCAGAAAAGATATTAGCTATACCTAAACCAGCACCGAGCATTCCAAACACAGCGAAACCAATTGCTATAAATTTTAAAGCCACTAAGTCCATATATTACCTTTAACTATTTCTTTATAATATAATTGTAAAATATTCTGCAAGGAAGTCAATTACTTTACTGCATCTGACAAATATACACATGTTAATATAGTAAATATATAAGCTTGTAAAACTGCAACAAATACTTCAAATCCTATTAGTGCAATTATAAACAAAAAAGGTGCAGGAGTAAGAAATATGTTCATATTCATGATGAATCCTGCTATTACTTTGATGATCGTATGACCCGCAATCATATTTGCTGCAAGCCTTATTGATAAACTAATCGGTCTTACTAAATAAGCAAATAATTTAATAATGATGATTATAGGTGCAAGCCACGAAGGAGTTCCTTTTGGTAGCAATATGCGTAAAAATTCTACTCCTCTTTCTTTAAACCCAACAATCGTTATATAAGTAAAAACCACCATTGATAAAGCGAAGGTAACTATCACATGACTTGTAACTGTGAAACTATAAGGAAGAACACCAACTAAATTACACGATAAAATGAAAATAAATACTGTAAATATCAAAGGAATGTGCTCCAAACCTTTGCTTCCAGTGTTACTTTCTATTATTGAAACAACAAAATCATATACATATTCAACTGCAGCTTGCAAATATCCTGGTATTACTGCACCTTTTCTTATTCCAAGGAGCAAAAACAGTGCCATTAATATCACCGAGATCATCATAAAAAGAGATGAGTTGGTAAAGTTTATGTCATACCCAAATAATTTTGGTAGTTCTATTATTGTATATACTTTAAATTGTTCTAGCGGATTTAACGCCATTTTGACCCTGTATACTTAAACTGCAGAAGTAAATAAAGTATAAATTTTATAGAATAAAGTCAAGAATTAAGATAAGAAGCTCTGTATTATTATAGCATTAACATATTAACAAAATATACAATCAAAATGCAAATTATAGTCAGCTACCAATCTTATTCTAAATTCTTGACTTAACATCTTATTTTAACTATAATTTAATTTTAATATGAGGCAATTATGAACGAAATAGATTTTACTAATCCACCTTTAAATTTAGAACAAGAATGTGGCAACGGTTATGTCAAATTTACAGATTATTCTTCTAATCTAGACACTGGTCTTTTCCACATGGCAGGTGAAATGCTAGATGAAAACCATGATATTATAGGAAATTTCACCGGCGATGCTTACATTTATAATTTCCATATAGATGATCACAATATGAATATTCAACTCTGCATGGAGATGGATTGTAAAGGTGATATAAAGAAAATTCTTTCTTTGTAGAAAAAGTAGGCTTCTCCTTCGTTTTTTACAATAGAGAAGCTGCTCACTACAACAAGCTTTAAAATCATTATATTTTACATTACAATAACTTTTTTATTTCCTGTTAAATAAATGAAGTTCACATTATCTTGGTTACTAGATCATCTAGAAACCAATGCCAGTTTAGAAGAAATTACTGATAAGTTAACCCATATAGGGTTAGAAGTAGAAGATGTGGTCAACAATACCAAATTGGCCGGGTTTGTCGTTGCAGAAGTACTAGAAGTTACACCTCATCCAAATGCTGATAAATTAAAGCTATGTAAAGTAAATGATGGAAGTAAAGTTCTGCAGATAGTCTGCGGAGCAAAAAATGTTAAAGAAGGCATGAAGACTGTACTTGCATCTCTTGGTAGCACATTGCCAGAAAGCGACTTTACAATTAAGCCTACAAAAATACGAGGAGTGCTAAGTGAAGGGATGCTCTGCTCTGCCTCTGAGCTTTCGCTGACTCAAGAGGAAAGTGAAGGAATCATTGAGCTTTCTGATGATTATAAAGTAGGGAATAAATTTTTCAATTGCGATCCTGTAATTGACATAAACATCACTCCAAATCGTGGAGATTGCTTAGGCTTATATGGAATAGCTCGAGATTTAGCAGCAACTGGAATTGGAACGTTAAAGGCTTTAAACATTCCACAACTTGCCTGCTCTATAAATTCACCAGTAAACGTCAAAGTTACTGACGGGGAGAGCTTTATTAGTGGAATATACATCACCAATGTAAAAAATAGAGAGAGCCCAAAATGGTTAAAAGATAAATTGGAATCGATAGGAATGCGCTCCATTTCTGCAATAGTTGATATTACTAATTACATCATGATATCCTTTAACCGCCCAATGCATGCATATAATGCAAAAACAATAGAAGGAGAGCTTGTAGTACGCAAAGCAAACGACGGAGAAAAATTTATTGGTTTAAATGGTAAAGAATACTCATTAAATAAAGACATAAGTGTTATTTTTGATGATAAAAACGTTCATGCAATTGCTGGAATTATAGGTAGTAAGTACAGTGAATGCACTCTTGAGACTACCGAAATCTTTTTAGAGTCTGCTTGGTTTGACCCTATTTCTATCACTAAATCTTCAAGGCAGCTAGGCATCTCCACAGACTCAAGTTACAGGTTTGCACGTTCAGTCGACCCTGAATTTATCCTTGATGGAATCAATCTTGCAGCCAAAATGATTTTGGATTTATGTGGTGGAGAAGTGTCAAGTGTAGTGTCTGCTGGCAATCTAAATAAAGCTGATACTAAGGTAAATTTTGATTATCAAAACGTAAACAAACTTGGAAGTGTATATGCATCACCTAATGAGATATTTGATATTTTAACAAAGCTAGGGTTTAGTATCGATAAAAAAACTGAATGCAATTGGGATGTACAAGTACCAAGCTGGAGACCGGACGTAACCATACCTGCTGACTTAGTTGAAGAGGTAGTAAGAATATACGGCTATGATAAAATAAAGGAAGAGCAACTAGCAGAAGACGTTACAGTAGAAGAAGAGACACAAGATGATTTGCGCATTTTAATGACAAGCAGAGGGTTTCATGAAGTGATAACTTGGTCTTTTATGAGTGAATCAATAGCTAAGAAGTTTGGTTGCTTGAATAAATTATTTATTATCGACAACCCATTTAATAATGACTTTAATATAATGAGACCAAGCATCATACCAAATTTGTTAAAAGTTACTGCAGATAATACTGCCCATGGTACACCTGATTTTGCAATTTTTGAAATTGGGCCAATTTATAATAACGAAGCTCAATCTAAGTACGTTTTAAGTGGAATTAGATCAGGAAATAATTCGCCGAAAAACCACTATAACACTGATAGAAAAATAGATATTTTTGACGCAAAGGCTGACCTCATAACAGCTTTGGAACTTTTTAATGTCAATTGTGATAATTTAGCAATAGAGAGAACAGAAAAAGAATATTATCACCCAGGAAAATCAGGCTCCTTATCTTTTAGAAGTAAAATAGTTGGTTATTTTGGAGAATTGCATCCGAGTATATTGGATTTTTTTAACATCAAACAAAAAATTGTAGGCTTTGAGTTGATATTAGAAAATATCGAAAATTTACCTATAAGTAGAAAAAAATTTATCGATTATAAATATCAAAATGTAAAACGCGACTTTGCATTTATTGTAAATAAAGATGTAGCAGCAGGTAGTATAATCAATATGGTGAAAAAAAGCTCAGAGCTCATCACAGAAGTTTTGATATTTGATGTATATCATGGAAACAATATAGAATCGAATAAGATGTCTATAGCATTTTCAGTTACTTTCTGCTCTCCAACTCACACTTTAACTGAAGAAGAAATCCAAAAAGAATCAAATATGATAGTCAACTTAGTGTGTAAAAATACTGAAGGAACTTTGAGAGCTCATCATTAAGCCGTAACCGCCGTTTCCTGATTTTGCTGTGTCACGTTTACTTCATCCAATTTATTTCCTATCTTGAATTCAATATCTTTGAAAAATCTATCCCACATTCCATGCAAATGCTCTTCTATTTGAGGCCACACATCATTTTTAAATGTTTCTCCATCATCAGAAAATAAATTACCAAAAAAAACTCCTACTTCCTCATAACTTGATTGAAAATGTTGAAGAAATGTTTCTACTTCCTTATGAGTATCATGTGCCACACTCAACGCTTTTCCTTCTGCGCTCTTATCCCCACGCATTGCAACGGCAAGACCTGTTTGAATATATCCCAAGCCTGTCCTAATAGCTTTTATAGGCTGCAGCCATGAACTCTTATCGCTTTTTGGCACATTATTTACTATATTTTCCACCAACCTATTTATTAAAGGAGACAATAAATCTTGACAAAAGTGTTTGATATTATCTTTCATTTTAATTACAGGACTTTTTATGCACTTTTCTGCCAAGTAGTACTCAAGTTCCGCTTCCTCTAATAACTTCTTAATTGCTTCTTCATCAAAAATTTCATGCTCGAATGCTTTAAGTAAAGCATCTTCTATTATTGCAAATTTTATTTTTTCACGAGATTCCAGTTCTTCTCTATAATCATTTTTTGTTTTTTCATTTATCAACAATCCTTTTTCTTCTAATTCTAACTGTTTTAATGCTTTCAGAATTTCTTGGTTATTTTTCAAGTGCTTCTCTATTAATTTTGTACTTGGATGCTTTTCTCCTTTTCTCTTTCTCTCATCTTCTAAGTACTTATTTAAATCCTCACTTTCTTCTATTACTTCTCTTAACGATATAGGTTGATCTAAGCATTCTGCAATTTTCACTCGGTGCACATTAATCCTCTGTACTAAATCCGGCTCCTTTTCCTCTAACAGCTTACATGAATTCTCTATACCCTTTGCTTGACTTTTAAACAAATCTTGTGTTTTACGTTTCGTTATTTCTAAATACATCTTTGCTATAAAATCATTCACTTTACCTGAAGCTTCTTCTAAACTTTCCCCATTCAAAGGACCTTTTATCTCCTCTTCTAAATCTCGAAACTGGTCTATTAAGCTTAGCATGCCTAATAGGCCTAACTCACCCTTTGCTTTTTTCATTACTGATTTTACTAGCCTTCGCTCAACTTCTTGATCACCATATTCGAACTTAAAAAGACCTTCTAATTTCCTTTTTAAATCATCGTTTGTTAAGTTGTTTTTTCCTTCATTATATACTGCTTTCAGCTTTTCATGTATCCCAGTATATCTTACTTGTCCTTGTTTTTTTAAATCTTTAATTATTTCTTTAGCATCATTCAGAACTTCCTCTGTTTTTCCAAGATCTGTATCCTTATAAACATCAATTATTGTTTTCCTAGTTATTTTCCCTTCTTGTATAAGTCGCTCCCATTCTGCTTTAAATACAGGAAGCTCACTATCTTCTAGGGCATTTGGCACTTTTGCTCCTGCTTCTTTTAGATCCTTTATTATCATCTCTTTCTCATTTGGTAATTCCTTACCTTGACTTTCTAACTTCTGCTTCACTAAAGTATTTTTTAGCTCATCTTCCAGCGAAAAATCTTCTCCCCGTCTATTCTGCTGAAACTTAATTGCTTGTATAAAGGCAACTTGATAAGCATTTTCTATTAAGTGAGTTGTCAACTTAGAACCTATACTACTCACCACTTTCAACCTGAATTCGTTCAATAATTCCTTCAATTTATCACGTGTAATCTCTTCTTTTTCTAGCTTCACCAGCTCTTCCATAGTTTTTGCGAATTCTTGAATTGAAGTTGCAATCACATTCTTAATTTCATTATGCAAGGGCTTAAGACCATTGTTTAAATTGATACTAGCTGATAATTTCAGTATGATATTATGCTCTAAATCCGGCTTCACACTAAACCATTTATCATTTCCATTTTCACATAAATCTCTAAGCAGTTGTTTAAATTGCGGTGGAAATTTTATTTCCATATCCCACGCAATATTTGGTCCAGGATTTCCCTTCTCATGAAAAGATATCTCAATATTTTGGTGCTTATTAGAATATCTCCCCATACTTATTTTAAGAACAGCAACTAAAGAGTGAGATAACTCTCTATTTAAAAGATAAAAAGTAGCCAAAGCAATTGTTGCAGGAACAATTAAGGCTACAAGCACAGTCACATTAACAAAAATTGCTATTGCAGCAAGAGCACCGTATGCAAATCTTCTCGATACACTTGTTTCACTCTTTTTTGCCTTATCTTCCACTACACCTTCTTGTGTCTTGCTGTCTGCTTTAAATCTACTGTATATGACTAACCCCATTGCAACAAAAGCAATATAAGGAAGCATTAAAACTGACAGAGCTAAATTTAATACTTTTTTCTCCGGGCAAGCTCTGCTTATCTCTTTAAATATTCTACTTGATATATTATACCAGGAAGTAAAAAAGTCAGAGTTGTAATCTTTATAATGAAATATACTGAGTGGAACATTAAAAGCAGCTACCTGTTTAGTTAACCAATCTTGCTGACTTACAGCATCAAAAAATTCTTCTCCCTCTTCTGAATTAGCAAGACCTAAATCATTCCCTTCTTCTACATTAGAAACATCTTCCATAGCATCAAAAAACTCTTCTTCCTCTTCCAAAGCAACATTGGAAATAGATTCTACTTTACCTAAACCATCACTGTTGTTATTTAAATAAATAACTTCTCTATGACCATCTGCAACAACTTGATTCATATCACCACCCTACCTAAAGCAGTCTCAGTATATCATAAACATTACTAACTTTGCAACTTT
This sequence comes from Oechydrus chersis rufus, assembly GCA_018250615.1. NCBI lineage: Eukaryota > Metazoa > Arthropoda > Insecta > Lepidoptera > Hesperiidae > Oechydrus > Oechydrus chersis. The sequence goes on along the minus strand of DWTS01000105.1, from coordinate 4,776 downwards.
ATTAACTTAATACCAACTGTCAAACCTTGGTATTCCTTAGAATAGAAATCGGCCTCGATCTCTTTATTAGTGTCCAAAGATAAGGCAAGGGTCTGATCTTTTATATATTCAACCCATGTATTTATTGCTTCCTTAATTTTCTCATCTTCTGCTTTAATTATTACTCTGATTCTATCTGATATATGAAAATCAGCTTGTTTTCTAGTTTCTTGAATAAGCCTCACAACATCTCTTGCGAGTCCTTCTAGAATTAGTTCGTCATTGAGCTCAGTAGTCAGAACAACAATCCCTTTATTGTTATCAAATACAGAAGAATATTCACTATTTGCTTTTAACAATAGTTCATACTCACCTTTTTCTATAGTATAGCTCTCTGTTTCATCTCCCAGAAATATTTGCTCATTCTCAATTTGTCTCCACTTTTCTTCTTTGACATATTGAACTAGTTTCTTGATTTTATCTGCAACCTTCTTACCAAGTAGCGGAAAATTTAGTTTTAGCTCTAGTGACGCAACTTCTTTCAACTCACTTACTATTTCTAGTTCTTTTACATTCACCTCATCTCTTATTATCTCTTGATATTCATTTTCAAGGAAATCGCAGGAAGACCTATGATAAATGGTCATACTGCCAAGTGGCTGCCTGATGCGCATGTTAAACGTATTTCTGATGGATAATGCAGAGTTACATATCTCTCTTACCAAATCCATCTTGGCAATGAATTCACTGTCATATCTATCTGATTGTGGAAAATCAGACAAATGAACAGATGTTTCTTTGTACTTAAGCCCTTGCCATATAGCCTCTGTTATGAGTGGCAACAAAGGAGCTGCAGCTCGAAGCATGTAATAAAAAACTGTGTACAGAACATTATAAGCGTCGGTTTTATCTTGATCTAAGTCACTTTTCCAAAAACGCTCGCGACTGCGACGAATATACCAGTTATTTAGCACTTCAAAGAAATCTGTCAGGATTTTGCAAGCCTCCTGGGAGTTATAGTTGTTCATAGAAGCTTGGATACCTTCCACAGCTTCAAAACATTTGGAAATCATGTAACGATCAATAGTACTTCTATAGTCCTTGCAAACTTCAGCTTTAATCCCATCTGCATTTGCATACATAGTGAAAAAGTGATAACTATTCCAAATAGGTTTTATTACGTCCTTCAGAATATCTCGTATCGATTTTCCTTCTTTGTCGAGTAGTAAATTACCACCGCAAACAATGGAACCAGATAGCATAAGAAAACGCAGCGCATCAGAACCATATTTGTCAAAAACCTCCATTGGATCTGCATAATTATTCAAACGTTTGGATAATTTCTGACCTTTCACATCAAGAACCACACCGTGGCATATGCAATTCTTAAATGGCTCACTATCAAATAAAGCAGTGGAAAGCACAAAAAGCGTATAAAACCATCCTCTTGTTTGTGCTATATATTCAGTAATAAAATCCGCAGGGAAATTACTCTCAAACCACTCCTTATTTTCAAACGGATAGTGAACTTGCGCGAACGGCATCGAGCCAGACTCAAACCAACAATCAAACACATCAGGCACACGACGCATAATTGATTTTCCTGTCGGATCATCAGGATTTGGTCTTGTTAAAGTATCGATAAATGGTCTGTGCAAATCATCTATTTTAACATTAAAATCTTGCTCTAGTTCTGCTATCGAACCATATACATCCACTCTTGGATATTTTGCATCATCTGATTTCCACACAGGAATTGGCGTACCCCAAAATCGATTGCGTGAAATAGACCAGTCATGCGCTCCTTCAAGCCATTTTCCAAATTGACCATCTCTTATATGATTTGGCATCCAATTAACTCTCTTATTTAGCTCTACCATTCTGCTTTTGAATTTTGTCACAGCAACATACCAAGAAGGCATAGTGCGATAGATCAAAGGAGTATCAGTTCTCCAGCAGTGTGGATAATTGTGAATATATTGCTCAGTTTTAAACCAGCTCCCCTGCCCTTTCAATTTCTTGATTACTGTATCATTGGCATCAAAAACATGAACTCCTGCTAAATCTGAAACTTCCGCAGTAAATTTTCCAGCGTTATCAATTGGACAAACAGCTCGAATATCATGACTTTGGCAAAGGTAAAAATCTTCTTCACCAAATCCAGGAGCAGTGTGCACAACACCAGTGCCATCTTCTGCTGTAACATAATCAGCAATGAAAACACGGAACGCATTTTTTGTATCTTTAAAGTAATCAAACAGTGGTTTATAGGAAAAACCTGCAAGATCACTCGCTTTAAGTTTTGTATTACAGTTTTCATATTGAATATTGCTTTGTTCACAGTGGCCGACAAATTTCTCTAAATAACTTTCAGCAAAGATGCAGACTTCACCATTTACTAACATTGCACAATACTCAATATCTTTTCCTATTGCCAGTGCAAGGTTACTCGGCAATGTCCAAGGCGTTGTAGTCCAAGCAAGTAATTTACATTTTTGTTTAAATTGCTTTGGATTTTCTAAAAGTTCAAACGCAACAGTTACAGCTTTGCTAGTTTTTTCTCTATATGCGTTATCAAGCCTTGTCTCAAAATTAGATAATGGAGTTTCACATGCCCAACTATAGGGAACAACGCGTATTGATTCATACACCAGACCTTTATCATAAAGCTGCTTAAATGCCCACATGACCGACTCCATAAATGATTTATCCATGGTTTTATAGTCATTGTGAAAATCTACCCATCTTGCTTGTCTATTTACATACTTCTCCCATTCTGATGAAAATTGCATCACAGAAGTACGGCAATGATTATTGAATTTTTCAATGCCAAACTTCTCTATCTCAGTTCTGCCAGATATTCTAAGTTCTTTTTCCGCGCCCATCTCAGCCGGTAGCCCATGGCAATCCCAACCAAATCTACGTTCAACTCTTTTTTGCAGCATGGTTTGATATCTTGCAAATGCGTCTTTGATGAAACCAGTGAGTAAATGTCCATAATGCGGAAGCCCGTTTGCAAACGGAGGCCCATCATAAAATACAAAGCAATTATCCTTAGAACGCTTCTCAACTGATTGCTCAAAAATTTTATTTTCCTGCCAAAATTTTATGATTTCCTTTTCTAGTAATGAAAAATCAGGACTACTGCTTGTATCAGGATAATGCTTCATATTCATTCTGACTGGATAAAGTTAAAGAATATAGAGCTTTTTGGAAAATTACAAATTCAAAAACTCTATTTCTATAAACATAAAAAGGTATTGACATTATTATACAGCATACTAATAAATCAGACTTATTTACTTAAGTTAAAGATGAATAAAGACAACAACAGTTGGCCTTATCAGAAATTTCATAATGCTAACAAAAGCAATAGTAAAAGCAGCTTTATTTGGGGATCGCGTTCTTATGAATACAAGAATTCTGGAGAGATTGAAAAAATACGCTATCAGTGGGAAAAGAAAAAAAATCCCGCAAATCTATTATATCAAATCTCGTATGATTGCGTAACACAGAGTTGTAGTTCTTTAAGTATTAAACCTAGATAACTTGAAAAAACCACATAAAGCGCTTCTGCGCAAGAACGCAGGAGCACTTTTTTGTAATTAGGCAGCACATCCCAATAAACTATTTTGCCGAGCTTCCAACACTCTTACATTTACTATTTTATCTCCGTACTTCCCTTCAGGATCATCAATGCAAACTGATTGCATATATGGACTTTTGCCAATAATTTGAGCTTGATGTTTGCCTTTTTTATCACCGAATAGAACAGGAATAGTTTTTCCTATCATACTCTGATTAAATTCAAGTTGTTGCTTGCTAATTAATTCCTGTAACCGAAGAAGACGCTCTGTTTTCACCTCTTCTGGTACTTGATCTTTTCTTTCCGCCCCTGGCGTTCCTGGCCTTGGGCTATATTTAAAACTATAAGCCTGAGCGTACTTTACTTTTTCTACTAACTTCATAGTTTCTTCAAAATCTTTTTCAGTTTCTCCAGGAAAACCAACGATAAAATCAGAAGAAAATTCAATTTCAGGTTTCAATTTGCGCAATCTGTCTATTATTCCCAAATATTCCTCTGCCGTGTGTTTTCTATTCATTGCATGCAATATTTTATTCGAACCTGACTGCACAGGTAGGTGAACAAACGGCATGAGTTTTGATTCCTCCGCATGTACCAAGTAGAGAGATTCGTGCATATCTCTTGGATGAGAAGTTGTATAGCGGATTCTTTCTAGGTTTTCAATTTTAGCAATGTGACTAATTAATTTTCCTAAATCCCACACTTCTCCTCCGCACTCCCCATGATAAGCATTGACGTTCTGACCAAGCAAAGTAATTTCCTTTGCTCCATTTGCAACTAACTTCAATGCTTCACGGAATATTTCATTTACTGGTCGTGAATACTCAGCCCCGCGAGTGTAAGGCACCACACAAAACGTACAAAATTTATCACAACCTTCTTGTATGGCAAGAAACGCAGAAGACCCCTGGCTATTGCCATAGCATTCATCTGGCAACTTATCAAACTTCGCAACTTCTGGAAAATCAGTATTTATTACATGGCCTTTACTTCTGCTTGCTTTGACTATCAACTCTGGTAAAGTAGCAATACTTTGCGGACCAACAACAATATCAACAAAAGGAGCCCTTCTGAACACTTCTTCTCCCTCTGCTTGCGCTACACATCCAGCCACCACTATGGTCATTTCCTTATTTTTTTGTGATGAATGGATTCTTCCAAGCTCTGAGTAAAGCTTTTCTGCTGCCTTTTCTCTAATATGACAAGTATTC